>JAVALU010002420.1:65000-113376 GCA_030770095.1 Gila robusta
AATACCCTCACACTAATGAAATTCAATATTATCAATACAAATGAATTCAAAGGTCCTGGTCAAAGGTCAAAGGTCCAAAAGTCTTCTTTGGTGTTGTTATGGAATATGCAATCATTCTATTGTAATTGTGCCTTTTTGTGTATAAAGGACTTATGTGTTGTAGCAAAGTCCTTTTAGGCAAGTCATGCCACTCGGCCGCCATCTGGACATAAAAACTGCGTGTATAGAAACAGCAGTAAAATATGATAAAAATCGCTGAAAAAGTTTGATGACTTTGCCCCAAAATAAGGTTTAAAACGCCTTTTTCCCCACAGGTTATACTTTTACTACGCATGCGCAAGGGTTCACGACACCAACTTCATTTACGTCTCTATCCAGTATGCCAGTGTTGTGCCGAGCACTTAAAAAAATGCTCAATGTCATCTGTTTTATCACTGTGCTTTAACTAGCTTGGTAGTCCGGTGCCTTTGCGTTGTTACCATGTGGATTCCATCTGATCTGGCACACAACACAACTCGCTGTCGCCAAATCGTCTCCAGACACCAGAGGTTGTTGTTGAACGACTTGTTAAGAAAGTGTTGTATAATGAAGGACACTTGTAATAATCACTGTAACCATTTATTGAGAAAGTGGTTTATGAAGTAAAACACTGCAGCTGTTATTGTAGAGTCATTTATTGAGAAAATGGTTGATAGAAAAAAGACACTTCAACTATTGTATGCAAGAGAAAAGCATACGTTATATGAAACTTTGCAGAAATTAAGAAATCCAATTCCTAGTTTAAAATGGTATAGTGAATCCAATAAAAAGCTGAAGTAACTTTAGGAAGTGAAAAGTATTCAGTAAAGAAAAAATAAGTTTTATTAAGTTAGCATTAAAACATAAGTTTTGGGAAGAATGTTGAGATGACAATCTTAATGAGTGCTAAAAAGAGATACAATTGGAAATCACATATAATGTGTAGTAGTAAGATATTAAGAAAGTTAATCAAGTTAAAAATCAAAAAGCTGGAGAGATGAATTTGATAGGCTATACATGTGTAGGAAATTGGAAATGTGAAAATAACTATAATGAAAAAATACAAAGATGAATGTTAAAGGCTAACATTTTCAGATGAAAATGAAATTAAGACTCAAAGAGTAAGAACGAAACAATGTTGAAGCAATCACAAATGTGAAGAAACTTAATAACAAAAAATAATACAGTAACTGATCAGATGTCAATACAGTTTAGACTGTTTGATGTGCAGGAAGATGTAGCAATGCACAAGTATGAAAAAATATATATTTCCAATCAAAATTAAAGGTCCAACAAAAGGCTCTGAGTTAGGTCATTACAGAGTTAGTATAGCAGTAATAAAAGGTTAGGGAAATATTATCCCATACCTATAGTCCGGATGAGATACAAAAATGATGAAGAAATAATTACCTGGCCGATTCCTAGAGAAATAATAGAGTATTATAAGAAGGAAGATGTGCCATAACCAGCATATAAAATGACATGGGATTTTATTGGTAATTTGGCAGAGGACGAGGAATTGTTCAATTTGAAGAGATTTTGGACTGTAAAGTATTTTGGAGGAATTAGTCCCAGCATATATGCAGGATGGGCTTGCTTGAATCAGACACTCGACAGTAATATTAGAAGGAATGATATAAATTAAGAAGGGATAAGCAGATTATTATCTGACCCTATTGTGACTGATATGTTCATATATGCTGATACAGCAGCGGATTACCATATTCAGGAAAAAAGTAGATGCATGCCACCATTTCCATTCTTTTTGTTAGTAGCTAGAAAACAATATTTTAAAGAAAGAATTGAAAATGGTGAGCCAGAGAAAATTCGGAGTATATGAGGAGAAATTAAAAGAAAGTGGTCATTGTTTAATGATGAAGCAAGAAAAAGCTTTTTGTTAATTGGAGGAATAGGAAAAAGCACATATGAAACCCTGAAGTGGATTGTAAATAATCTTAGAAAGATATTTACTATAGTCACAATATTGTTCCTTCTAATTATTCTTGAGTTGTCTGGTCTAGGAAGGATTCTCAGAATGATTTTTTTCTGGGATATGTAGATTGTCAAAGAAGTGTAAAAGGGGCGTGAGGAAATCCTATGACATTGATTTACACCCGATAAGACCTTCACCTGAGAGGATAGGTGTTGTGAGACTGTATAAAGCAACTTATGTCTAAGGGCATAAAGACATATTACGAGGGACTTGCGATATTAACACATCTCAACATGCATACAGCAGAATGACCGCTAGTGGACCTACTAGAGACTTGGATGTACTTGATGAGTTCTACATACTGGTAGATATACATTTATTATATCTAGAAAAATGTATTCATTAATAACAATTGAACATTGTAATTAATGAGAAGAAGTAGAAGTATATGAGGTTAGGAAATAGAACAATGTACTTTGGACTATTATTTATAGGAGTTTAGAAATACTGCAAGAATTCAACTGTTGTTAAGACATCAGAAGTGTTGGATTGATGAATGTATGAGTTGTCATCAAATGTTATTTGTACAGAAAGAGGATTTTGAAATGGGAAGCCTATGTAAACAAATTGTTTTGATAAAGTGAAAACTATAATCTGGTACAATAACAGTGATGGAATGATGAAATATTGTGTGAGAGCATTCAAATTGATGGAATTGTCTTAGTACAGATATAAATATAGAAATTTAGAAACAAGTTGAGAGTCTCCACCCAGAGGTGAAAGACTTTTACAACGATTTAAATCCTCACCAGGATTGGCTTAGAGATTACCTGTTTTTGTACATGAGTTGCATGGTAAATACACCACGGATGTTATAAGAGTGGTGAAATTTGACACAAGTCCAGACACAAGTGTCTCTCAGAGCTTCGGGAAGAAGCAAGCGGCCCAAGGGAAGGTGTAATACCACAGGACTCGATTCCAGTGATCAGATTCTGCAAGATGTGTGTGATTAATGAAGATTACTGTACGTCTCTGTGTGAAGACTTTCAGTTAACTGGAGCATGTTCTCATGAAATTACTAATGGGAGACTAATGAGAAGAAAATGTGGATGTTATTTGACCATCATAAAGCAAAGTACAAAAACTTGGCCATCTGGATTTGATACAGAGAAAGATTATTGAAAGTAAAGCTATGAAGCCGAAAAATGAACAACACTGGGTGGAACATTATATGAATGTTTTTCTTACAGAGTCAGGACAAATATATACTAAACTAAGAAAGTATGATAAAACCAGGCAGAGGATGCTATATGCAATACCTAAGCCTGAAAATAAAAGAATAATTTTAGAATAGAAAAGTTGCATAAGGGGGTGTTATGGAATATGCAATTATTCTATTATATTTATGCCTTTTTGTGTATAAAAACACTTCTGTATTGTAGTAAACCACAATTGTAACCCTATATGAAGAAAGTGTTTTATAAAGAAAAACACTGCAATTGTTTTTGTAAACTGGTTTATTGAGAAAGTGATTTATAAAGAAAAACATACCACACTTAATGTTTAAAGCATTTATTAAAAAGCAGTGAGGAACAAATCATGTATTAGAAAGAGCTTTGCTAAAGAAAGAAGAAAAATGCAAGCATTACCGTCGCATGTGTCGCGGACGAGCACAGAATGCAACAAAGAAAAGGTCCAAAGAAGGAGGACGGAGAGACGAAAAGCTTTATAAACAAGTCCTGTGGAGTTTCCAGGAGGAGATTTCTGTGGATGTCAAAGATTTGATGGACTTTAAAAGACTGAAAGGAGGAGATGAAGGAGACGCTGATTCTCCAGGACGGCTCCGGTGTTCATGCCTCGCCATTGCGCCTCCTGCAGTTAAAGCTGTACATCATTTGGTTCTGATTTACTTTTATTTTTGTTTTATATATTAGTACATTGTATGTAAACTAGTTAACCTGTAATTAATGAAAAATATATATAATTAAAATTAAGAAGCTCGCCTGCCATAAGTCTCTGTTTTATAAAAGCTTGAGCTGAACTAACCGGATAAGTCTTCGGTGATATAAATATTGTAAGTATGGAAATTCAAACGCTTATGATTTAGACTTACTTTACCTAACCTGAGAATAATTAAAATAAGGTAAAAGGTGTATAAAATTACGCACCATAACACACGGTATTTTCACTTAACGCTGGGGGATTAAAGGACAACATTAAGAGAAAGTAGGCTATGTTTGTTTTGTAAGGGCGAAAAAGCGAACTTTATTTTGTTACAAGAAACACTCAAAACCTGAGGATGACAAATTTTGGGTAAACCAATGGAGAGACAACATTCTTTTGTTCAACTAAATCTGCAGGATTGGCTATTCTGTTTCGCTATTCACTTTGTAAAGTAGAGACATCTAGAGCTAGCAATAACGTCACTGCTTCATTTGTGTCTTGACCATTGATGAACAGTAGGTATATTTTTCTAATAAATAGGCTATATATGGATATAATAATCTAGTGTAAAACAGACAATTGATTTCAGATGTTATTGATGACCTTAAGCTTTTCTATCCAACTGCTAACATAATTTAATTCTAATCTATTAAGTTTCTAATATCATTCAAGTTTATGAATGATGATTCTCTAATATCTTATATTGCTAAGTGGGAATTCCTTAAATTTAAAATGAGAGAATTTTCTATTAATTTTGGAAAGTCACTCAATAGAAACAACAAATTAACAGAAATTATTAAGGAAATAAAATAATATTATAATTCACATCACTTACCGATAAAGATAAACAGAAGTTACAAACTCTACTAACTAAACTGGATGATATTTATCTTCAAAAAAGCGCCGCTATTTCTGTCGTCTAGAAAAAAGAAGGCAGGAGAGACTTTCAATTAAAGCATTATTGATGAATGGCGATGTAGTTACAGACCGAACTTTGATTGCTAAGGAAGCTGTCTCTTTCTATAAAAAATGATATTCCTCAACCTTTTCCTCGGATGACGCCGAATCCTCTTTCAGCGATATTAAAGATCTGATTCCCTGCATGTACAGATGATGAGCATGTACTGTATATTAGCCTACCTCTGCTGAGTTGGATAAAGATGTAAAGCTTGTCTGTAAATAAATCTCCGGGTAGCGATGGTTTTACAGCCATTTTCTATAAACACTTCTAGAGTTTATTAAAAGATTCCTTTCTCTCTCATTTAAAAAGAAGCGACAGATAACATGACATTCCCCCTTATAATGAAACACGGTGTAATAACTTTAATCCCTAAACCTGAAAAGGACTTCAAAATGTTAGATAATTTTAGGCCCATTACTCTATTAAACACAGATTACAAAATTGTAACCATTATGCTAGCAGATTGAAAAAAATCCTATATAAATTAAGCGAATCTATCCATATAATTCGTTTAGTAGGCTACTGGATATTTTAGATTATAGACATCTTATTGATGATGAAGGTTTTATTTTTGGCATTTGATTCAATTGAACACCCATTTATTTTGAATTGTTTAAGATTATTTGGTTTTGGAGATACATTTAGAAATATTATAAAATCTCTTTATGAAAGAAGCAAGGTGGAGGTGTCTGTTTGTACGTGAATGATCGGTGGTGTTTTACCCAACATGTTACGGTAAAAGAGAGAGTCTCATTACAGATTTGCGCAAAACTTTTGTTTTTTTTCTAAATGTCGACAAAAAAACTATTGCGAAATGACGGCGTTTCCATTAACCGATCAACGTCAATTAACGTTAACATTAACGTCAATTTCGCAAAAACTCCATTTATCGCAAAAAAGTTCTCTTATGAGAGTATCTCTCGTACTGCGTAATATCTTACGCTATGGGGAAAACCTCTTTTCCACGAGATATTGAAGCCAAAAAATTATCTTGTAAAATTATTTTGTATTTATGTAAAACGCTGTGCAGCAGCATGCAGACATAGGCAAGGCGGCTTGCGCGCCTATTGGCTGCCCTGCGGCAACACCACATCCAATGGGGGTAATTCGCGCCCATTTCGTCACGTCCCGCCAGAAAGGGCGTGGTCTCGCCCTATAAATATAGCTCGATTAGGCTGGTACAACTGATTTTCATCTCTTCAGCGAAGCGCACGCATCGCTGGATCCAGAATGAGAAGCCGCGCCGTCGACATAAGCCTTCTGCGGGACGAGCCCTTGAACCTGAAGCCGCTGGCCTTCACCTCGCCGCCTTCAGTCGCCGTACCTGCTACGCTTTCCGGCGTCAATATCCTTTTACTCTGCTGAGAGTGTGTGTTCGCCGTCGCAACTCACACTCTCTCTCTCTTTATCTAAAAGAGCAGCGTCTTTTTAAAGATGCTTCGTTCCTGTGGCTCGTGCCGAGCCGCACTCAGCGACGGGGACCGCCATTTCATCTGCGTTTCCCGCCTGGGTAAGGATCATGCAGCTCTCGCACTCGCTGAGCGAGCTATTGCCATGGTGACTCTGAGGACTCGTCTGGCATTTTTTCTCCGAGTCTGCACTCCCGCCCGCTGTAGTGCCGCGCCGTAAAGCGCCGTACTCAGCGGGTCCCCGAGCCTTCTCCAGCCCGTGAAAGCTCGCCGGTTCACCCGCCAGCTTCACCAGCTTCAGTCGAGTCGCTCACTGACGGACAACGGCCGCCGCGCGCCGCCGCCTCCGCCATTATGACGACAAGATAGCTGCATCTGTAGAGAAGACCCCGCGGCTAGCTTTCTTTACGTTATAAGAAAGCTGCCCCGCCCCCGTGGGCGTGCGTCACCGGCGAAATGAGGATAGAGTGTGTTTTTAGTCCCGCCGAGGCCGGACCAATCTCCATTTCTCAAACATTTCTCAGCTCCTCTTAGTTTGAGCGGCTGAAAATGTCAATATTGCAGCAGTGAGCCTGTTGTATAACACGCACGCCTGCAAACAAACGCCGACACACAAAAAACTGTGATGACGCTCTCCTATCTGCTCGACGCCCCCCGTGGGTGTGCGTCACCGGCGAAATAAGGAAGGAGTGTGTTTTTAGTCCCGCCAAGGTCGGACCAATCTCCATTTATCAAACATTTCTCAGCTCCTCTTAGTTTGAGCGGCTGAAAATGTCAATATTGCAGCAATGAGCCTGTTGTATAACACGCACTCCTGCAAACAAACGCCGACACACAAAACTGTGATGACGCTCTTTATCTGCTCGGGCTATTTTAAGCTTTTGTCGTTTTCCCCCTGTGGCTCAGTGGCGAAACCCAAAGCCTTCGCACGGGAGACCCGTGTTCGAGCCCAGCTCTCGCAGTGGATATAAAAAAAAAAAATTAAAAAAAAATTTTAGTCTCGCCACAGCCAGACTTACACCCAAACTTTTCACTCGTTCAGTTCCGAGAAAATGCGACTGTTCCAGTGTATTTTGCAGTAAACAAGCCGGTACCATGGCCCGCTTGCCTGCACACAAATGCCGTTTCCACGGCGACCCAGAAAAATCATGTAAGCAGTGTATTTTCTGGTATTCCGGCCACAGCCGATGGTGTTATGAGTGTATTAAAAATGCCACAGCCCAGTGTTCATTTCTACACACAAACACAGCCCGCCACAGTGCAGGGCTCGCACAAATGAGTTCGACTCATGTCAATTGTGCATTAATTATAGTGAATGTGCCCACAACCCATTGCCCACAAACACTACACACTGCATGTGCCACGTTTTCTGTAAAAGAAACCAACACACATACAGTCAGCTAAGGCCCACGGTGTTTAAGTCTCGCCGCGGCCAGACTCTACCGAAACATCTCGCTCGTTCAGTTCCAAACAATGTGACTGTTCCAGTGTATTTCGCAGTAAACAAGCTGGTACCACAGCCCGCTTGCCTGCACACAAACGCCAGTTTTACGGCGACCCAGATAAATCCCAAAAAGAGTGTATTTTCTGGAATTCCGGCCACAGCCGATGGTGTTATAAGTGTTGTAAGAATGCCCACGTCTCAGTGCCCATTCCCACACACAGACACAGCCCGCCACAATACAGGGCTAGCACAAATAAAATCGACTCATGTCGATTGTGCAATAAATGTAGTGTACGTGCCCACAACACAGTGCCCACAAACACTACACAAAGCATGTCCCACGGTTTCTGTAAAAACGAAACCAACACATTCTCAGTCGGCGCGAGCCAACAGTGTTCCCAGTGCAGTGAGTGTGCCCGCTATCCCGCGCCCACATTCCCTCACAGACATGCCGAACCCTACGGGGCTCGTCCCGCTCGCATTCTCTCCACAACCTGTCAGAGAGAAGCTGAGCGCGGCCGGGCTGCCCGCTGTGATCAGCGCACCCCCCGCCTCGCACACTGCAAACACAGTGTTTATTTCCCAGCACACCGGAGCTCTCCGGCCGCCGTTATGCCGCGGCCAGAGCCCAGATTTCATTCTACCTCTAGCTATTCACGCAGATATGTGGGCAAAGCTTCCCGGGGTATCAGAATGGGTGCTGAAGACTATAATAAGAGGCTATTCGCTACAGTTCGCTCGTCGCCCCCGCCGTTGCGCGGCGCGAGTCGAAACGACGGTAAAAGACGAAGTATCTCATCTACTTCGAGCCGAGATAGCGAAACTACTGAGCAAAGGGGCTATAGAACCTTTATCTCAGGCTCAGAGCAAAGGGGGTCTTTACAGCAGGTATTTTCTGGTACCGAAAAAAGACAGGGGTCTCAGACCCATTCTAGATCTACGACAGCTGAACAGAGCGCTCACGAAGCGCCAGTTCAAAATGATTACAACCAGGAAAATCCTAGCGCAAGTTCGCCAGGAGGACTGGTTTATGTCAATAGATCTGAAAGACGCCTATTTTCAAATACAAATAGCGTCGCGTCACAGGCGATTCTTGAGATTCGCCTTCGAGGGCCAGGCATACCAATACAAAGTCCTGCCGTTCGGCCTGTCCCTGGCACCCCCGTACATTTACGAAGTGCATGGACGCGGCTCTCGCACCCCTGAGACTCCAGGGCATGCGAATTTTGAACTACTTGGACGATTGGCTGATTCTAGCTCGATCACGATCAGAGCTCATAGAACACAGGACCACATTACTCGAGCATCTCGAGAATCTGGGTCTCACAGTCAATTGGGCGAAAAGTTCGCTGTCTCCCACCCAGAAAATCTCTTTTCTGGGAACAGTGCTGGACTCGCTATCCATGGCAGCGCGCCTGTCGCCAGAGCGCGAGCTGGACATTCAGCACGCCGTGAAATCCTTCCGCCGCAGCTCGATAGTCCAGCTCAAAAGGTTTCAGAAAATGCTGGGCCTCATGGCCTCAGCAGCTTCAGTACTCCAGCTGGGTCTGCTTCGCATGCGCCCACTGCAGCTGTGGCTGAAAGCGCGAGTTCCGCCCCGGGCATGGACCGCTGGCCGGTTTCGCCTCCGGATCGATCTAGAATGCGTTTCAGCTCTGGAACCATGGAAAGTAACCGACTGGTATCAGACAGGTGTGAGTCTGGGGACTCCCTCGAGTGTGAAGGTGGTGTCCACGGACGCCTCCACCTCGGGATGGGGAGCGCTGCTCGAGGGCAGACCGTTCTTTGGCCAGTGGTCAGAACGGGAAAAACTCCTACATATAAACTGTCTGGAAATGATGGCAGTCGACAACGCGCTACGGCGCTTCTGTCCCCAGATAAAAAGTCACCACGTCTTGGTCCGTTCGGACAACATGTCAGTGGTGGCATACATAAATCGCCAGGGCGGCATCAGGTCCCGAAACCTTTACAGGCTAACGGAACACCTCCTGGTCTGGGCTCAGCACAACCTGCTTTCACTGAGAGTGGCGCATGTGCCTGGTCACCTGAATCTGGGACCAGACAGACTGTCCAGAAACAATGTCCCAGCAGGGGAATGGTCGCTGCACCCGCAGACGATCCAACTGCTGTGGGAGACATTCTGCAAAGCGCAGGTGGACCTGTTCGCGTCCCACGAGAACGCTCACTGTCCGAAATATTTCTCCAAGAGCGAGGACGCGCTGGCCCACGTCTGGCCCCGCTGTCCCCTCTATGCTTTTCCCCCGTCTCGCTCCTGCCTCAAGCGCTGGAACGAATCAGGGAAAACAGATGCCCAGTGCTGCTTGTGGCTCCGCTCTGGCCGAACCAGGCTTGGTTCCCAGTCCTGATGCGGCTGACCAGCACTGCCCCGTGGCCAATACCGTTGAGGAAAGACCTCCTCTCTCAGGCCAAGGGCTCGATTTGGCATCCTCGCCCGCAACTATGGTCCCTACATGCATGGGCCATCAACGGGTACCCGCTAACCTCCCGGAGGGAGTGTTAAACACGATCACACAGGCGAGAGCCCTGTCTACTAGACGGCTTTACTCCTCGAAATGGTCTGTGTTCTCTACCTGGTGTCAAGCTCAGGGCTTTTCACCCGTAGACTGCGGGGTCACGGAAGTACTCTCCTTCCTTCAAGAGCTGCTGGATAAGGGCAGGACCCCATCCACGCTAAAAGTGTACGTGGCGGCCATAGCAGCGTTTGCAAAACCTGTGTCTGGCCAGTCACTGGGGAAAAACGACCTGGTCGTGCGATTCCTCAAGGGAGCTTGGAGGCTGAACCCTCCTAGACCTCCTTCAGTCCCGGTGTGGGACCTTTCTACGGTTTTGGAAACCATGAAAGGTGCCCCGTTCAAGCCAATCCATTTGTCAGACATGAAGCATCTGTCTTTCAAAACGGTGTTTCCTTTGGCTCTCGCTTCAGTGAAGCGCATAGGGGACTTACAAGTGCTTTCAGTAAGCGCGTCATGTATGGAGTTTGGGCCTAATGACTCAAAAGTCATACTCAAACCAAGGCACGGGTACGTGCCCAAATCCCTCAATACACCGTTCAGGGCCCAGGTCATTTCCCTGTGCGCCCTCCCGGTTCATGCTGAGGAGATGGATGCGAGTCTCTTTTGCCCTGTCAGGGCACTGAGAGCTTATGTGTCCCGCTCGTCTGTCTTCAGACAGACCGAGCAGCTCTTCGTTTTGTTCGGCGGACGCTCCAAGGGACTGGCTGCATCAAAACAGAGCTTATCCAGATGGATAGTCGACGCCATAGCACTGGCTTACACTTCTAAGGGCCTGCAGTGTCCTTTAGGTGTCAGAGCGCACTCCACGAGAGGCGTGGCCTCATCGTGGGCGTGGTATAGTGGGGTTACCTTGCAAGATATCTGTGCGGCCGCGGGCTGGGCCTCGCCGTCTACATTTATAAGGTTTTATAACCTAGAGGTTCCCGCCTTACAAGCCAAGCTTCTGTCGGTATAGAATTCAGTGCTATCTGCCCCGCTGTGCCGGCCCAGATACTGAGTTTTGCCTGTGCATCGCTCACCGAGCGATAGAACAGCCCATGGGTGTTGAATAACCCTTTCTATTACCCAGTTCAGGCTGAATACGTTCACCCTGTCTGCGTGGAACACTGTCACATAACTAGCTCCTGTGGGATGCTATTTCATGGGGAATGATGCTTGCAGCCTCTCTTCTCCGACTCTCTGTGAGTCCATGGTGATTATGCACTATATGAGCCCTGGGCTACTGCCCTTGGGACTTTGGTGTTGGATCCCAGTACGCACGGCGTTTTGCATAGTGTTCCCCATAGTGTAAGATATTACGCAGTACGAGAGTACTCTCGTAAGAGAACATACTCGGTTACTAACGTAACCTCGGTTCTCTCTAGAGAGGGAACGAGTACTGCGTATCTTGCCGTGCATACACAGCTCTGGTTCGCTTCGGCGATGAAAACCAGTTGTACCAGCCTAATCGAGCTATATTTATAGGGCGAGACCACGCCCTTTCTGGCGGGACGTGACGAAATGGGCGCGAATTGCCCCCATTGGATGTGGTGTCACGCAGCGCCTCTCTCGATAGGCTGCTGCTGTTGCCGCAGGGCAGCCAATAGGCGCGCAAGCCGTCTTGCCTATGTCTGCATGCTGCTGCACAGCGTTTTACATAAATACAAAATTAAGGATCATTTTTTGGCTTCAATATCTCGTGGAAAAGAGGTTTTCCCCATAGCGTAAGATATTACGCAGTACTCGTTCCCTCTCTAGAGAGAACCGAGGTTACGTTAGTAACCGAGTACGTTTTACGCTCGCATGAGGAGGTTTTTCAGGCAGTTCGAAAAATAAATATTTTGCAAAACTGCAATGGAAACAGTTTTTGCGCATTTACAGTCACCTGACGTAGAAGACGCGGTGTGTTTGGACAGAATACCAGATAATAGGATAATAAATAAGCTGACCAAGAGACCGGTTATTGGTCTTCTTAGCCCAGACTTATTTGAGGTTACTGTGGAGAAGAGGATAAGGTCGAAATTAAAAATTGTCTTGCTTTTTGAAGGTCATCCACTAGCCTACACTATTTTTTTAAGGACTCTTTAGTGAGCGATTGGTAATGCGTCTGTGCTCTAGTGTGAATGAGAAGCTCTTTTGTTCTTGCAGCGGTCAGATATTTCAACGAACACTGTTAATTGTTAAATATTATTTTTACAGGGTTTTTTTTTTTTTTGCATTCTGTAGCTAATTTTGATTTGTGGTTTTAAAAACTTTTGGTTTTAATAGTATCTTAATGCAGAATTATTTATCTGTCTGTTAGTTGTGTATTGTGTTTGATGGCTGTATATGGTCTAATGCCTGGCTCACACTACAGGAGTTTTAAAATCCTAACCGATTTTGAAATCTGGTTGCAGCACACACTTAAGATATTAGTCTTATTTTAAACAACCCTATACATTCAGTAAATATCTCACCAAAGGTTAATTGGAGGTTATGACGATTTTTAAGAACCGTTCTTTTCAGGACTTCAAATTCTCAAGGGTTTTTGAAAATGTTAAATTAATAAAGTTAAATTATGATTTTTTTTTTTATGATACATTCTTAATTTCCTCAAGTGCATGTACTAATTCTCTCAAGTGCTTTCCGAACAACAAATGTGGTTTCTTAAGAAATTGTCACATCACCTTGTTAGTATGTGTGTAAATATACCCTGTTTGTTTCTGTGATTGTCGTCGAGTCCTTGTTAAATGTCACTTGCACTTTGGAGTTCTGATCATGTTTTGTTTCTTGTTTTTGGACTGCTTTGTATGATTTTGACCCTTGCCTGGCTGACTACGATTTTGGATTACCCCAATAACTCACTGAGCTCTTTATAATGTGAAAGCATCCTCTGTTCCCTTTCGAGGGAACTCGCGATGCGTCGATGACGCTTTGGGAACGCCTTCGCGTGATTACCTCTGAAGCACGTATGTCAACTAGTCCAATGGAATGAATGAACGCCACGGGCGGGTGACGTCATGACCAGGAAAGGATATAAGCACATCCGGTGCGTTACTCGCGTTAGCTTTTGTGCCTCAGCAAAGCGCTCTGTGTCAAAACTGTCTGTGAATATTTATTGTTGTCTGTCTGATATATACATATATATACACACTATGGAAACAATTGCACAAACTCTGTGTTCTCCCTGCTCGCGTTATTTAACGAGTAGGGACACACACGAGCTTTGTGTGATGTGTTTGGGAGTAGAGCATGCGGTATCAGCCTTGGCTGATTGCCAACATTGTGAGAAGCTTTCGCTTCGCATGCTTCGCTCCCGCCTGTCACTTTTCCAAGGAAGTGGCCAGGCTCGCGATTCTCAGTGTGCAGGACCCGCGAGAATGCATTCCTGTGGATCGCAAATAGGATCTCTTTACGGGGTTGGAGACGGGTCCGCGGATCTTATCTCCTCCCTTTCCACGAGGGATCCATTGCTCTCTCTCCGGTCTCGGAAGCCCGCGCTGCGGTCTCTTCCGCCCGGGGAGAGAGCTCAATGCTTCAGTGCTCTACCTCCTAGGAGGTAGATGTGCTGGGCATTGAAAGTAACAAAGCACAATCATGGGGGAAGTGGATTTGCCATATCTTTCCCCAGCGTATGAGAAATATATATACACATATATAATAGTTTATATATTTTATATATATATATATATATATAGAAAAATAAAAATAAAGCTGGTGGAGCTACTTACCAAGGCTGTAGATAAATTACATTTAAATTTATTCATTTTAGCTGACGCTTTTATCCAAAGCGACTTACAATTGCTATATATGTCAGAGGTCGCACGCCTCTGGAGCAACTAGGGATTAAGTGTCTTGCTCAGGGACACATTGGTGTCTCACAGTGGATTTGAACCCAGGTCTCTCACACCAAAGGCATGTGTCTTATCCACTGTGCCACCACCACCCCTATTATAAATTAAATATTGAATGGCCAGCAGAAATAAGGGGGAGCTCGTCCTAAAAATAAAGAACGAGTTTCCTTCCCTCAATTTTTTCACCTCCATCACGGGGCCTTCCATTTTTTCCCGATCTGCACAGCGAGCTGTCTAGATTATGGAAAAAGCCTTACTCATCTTGTCTTTTAGCCCCCAAGTTCATTCAGATATTAGGGGGTTAAGAGAGTATGGCTATGGGGCAATACCCCGGGTAGAACAGATGCTATCTGTCTCCCGGTTTAGTATTGTCCCTGAAGGCGTCGGCTTCTCTCACTAAACCATTAAAAAAAAAAAAAAAAAAATTAATCTAGTGGGAAAAGCATTTACGGCAGTGGGTCTAGCAGGAGGCTGCTTGCACACTATAGCAGTGCTACAAGCATATCAGGATGACCTGCTGGGGTATTTGGACAGAAGTGAGGGAGTTTGGCCCGATGGGGTTTGAGAACTTCGTCGGGCCACAGATTTATCTCTCAGGGATACTAAGGAGACCGCCTGAACATTTGGGCGGTCTATGGAGCCCTTTTGGTCACTGTGAGACACCTCTGGCTCAATTTGATGGAAATCATGGAGAAAGATACAAGAGAATCTCTCCCTCGCTATGTCCAACCCCCTGGGGCTGCTGGGCGTGAGCAGCTCCAGCCGTCTTGTTTCTCATACGCAACACAGCAGCCAAAGCCTTCAAAGCAGAAGCCGGATCCGAGGACCGTTCTTCACGCTGAGAAGGCTTCGGCTCAAAAGAAAAGGTCTTGGCGCCAGTGATGCGCGGGTCAATGTATAAACAACCCGCACCCGACCGACGTTTTCAACTAACCGCCCACAACTCGGACCGCAAAAAAAAAGAAGAAAATATTGTACCCAACCCGCTTCCTGACCCGCATTTTTTTAAAAGTAGGCTAGTCAGTGTTGTGCAAGTTACTTCCAAACTGTAATACATTATACATTACTTAACATTACTGTTATTTAAAAGTAATTCATTACCTTACAATATTACTGTCTCAGAATTGCAATGCGTTACATTATCCTGTATTACTTTTGAGTTACTTTCACCAAAATAGATATAGGCTACAGTAGTAGAACTTAACATTCTGCTGTAACGATATGCGATATGAAACCGAAATCGCGACACTCAGATCCACGAACCTGCAGAATCGTGACACACCCCTCCAAGAGTTATCCTTCCCGTCCAGATCCAATGCTACCACATCTTTAAATTATTATTAGTATTATTTGAATTTTGAAGTTAACATTATAAAATATGTAGACCTACACCACAAAACTAGTTGAGGATAAATTATTTAAAATTGGGGAATTCCAGCGTTATAGACGTGACATTTGCAGTCAAAACTTGAAATATAAATTCTCAGAAAATGCATTTAATAGCATACCAATATATTGAAACGTCTGTTTATCCATAGGCTACCCCTTAAAGGAGTCCAGACATTAGAAAAATATCAGTCTACACATGCGTTTTATATTTAATATGAGGGAAATACACACGCATCCATGCGTGACAAAA
Organism: Gila robusta; assembly: GCA_030770095.1. Classification (NCBI taxonomy): domain Eukaryota; kingdom Metazoa; phylum Chordata; class Actinopteri; order Cypriniformes; family Leuciscidae; genus Gila; species Gila robusta. Next base: position 80,695 of record JAVALU010002420.1, read on the forward strand.
CAAATATTTAACTTTTAGGAGGCAAAATATTTTTTTGTAATTCTGTGAATTACACTGCGCAAATCAAAAGTAATACTACCCACCGGATGAAGAAGGGTTGGCTCTCCACAGAACATAAAATATTCATTTTATTTTATTTTTCGTGTTCGCATTTATGAGGAAAAAACAAGGACGTGACAGTTCTCCTTTACGGACGCGACCGCTCTGAAGCGGCACTAAAAGACTGTTTTAAAACTTTCACAGAGACCTCAAACAGAAGACACAAAGCCTTTCTTTAAAGTGAATAGAGGGTATGCACGTGACGTCACCGTTGGCCGGAGTGACTGCGGTTACGCCCACTAAGTGGCAAAAACACTGAGCGGCAGCATTGGTTTTCAGCGTGAATGCTGCGGAAAAACACACAAAACGCGTCTAAAACGGGAAAGAGCTTTGAGACTGACTGTACAACTAGATTTGACAAGAAATCTGAGGTATATTTTTACAGACTACCGAAAGCAACAGAACAGAGAAGCAAATAGATCGCTGCAATTCATAGAAACATGGACTCCAGGCAGCAAAAGGTGGATTTGCAGTTATCATTTTTGTGTCAATATGCTGAATTTAGTGGTAAAATCATTCTCTATATATTGTATTGTTATATATTGTAGTGACAACTCATCAATCAAATATTTACCACTGTATATTCTGTATAATTTGACATTTTTAAATAAACACTGACAAAAAACTATACAAGTTTTAAGTCTAGACGATATGATGATATATATAACATTGATATAAGTGATCACCTGGATTTAGACCTGCCTATATTGTATTTATATAAAGCGTTCACAGGCAAATTTGCTGTATGTATTTCCCCGGTGTCGAAATCGGGCACATATAAATGTCAGGAAACACGATTCCTGGCTGCATGTCAATATCCATGGATCACTGGATCTTTAGTAAGTTGTAAGGAACACTATATTGAGTCCAATCTTTAGTTTAAACTGATAATCGTTTGTTTTACTCGCGTTTTTCGCAGTTTCATCTATTAAATCCAGTCACGCAGCAGCTCTTCTGCCACTCAGTCCGGCGGAGGGGGCGTGTTCCGGCGGGAAGGTGACGTTAATGCAGTCCCTCTATTTCGATTTGTACTAATTGTATCTTAATTTTAATCAATGTTTCATCAACCAATTGCATGGATTTAATAAATAAGAAGTAAATATAGCAGACAATAGATCACGACACGGAGCCGCTTGCGCGAGCACGTCTCATAAATTAACCGAAACTCAGCGTATAAGGTAGCCTACTTCACAGACCTGAAAAATATATTTCAATCTATATTGAAACGTCTACTTGTAAACAGAACAATTCAAAACGAAAGAAAACGGACTGCTCTCTGCTTAGCCTATCTGTATGAAATGTGCATTTCTCTCTGGCGCATTTATACTGCGAAGATCGCGAGGCAGCAACGTCAACTTCATCTTTATTAATAAACAATTAAAATGTCTCCTTGCTATATTTGACATATTCATAATCATTCATTGCTTTTGCCGGTTCTTTGTGACAGCTTTTAGGTGCTTTATCGGCAGTGCCGCCGCCACCCTCATGTTGTTACATGAACGCGTCACCACCGCATCAAAAACATGATTGCGTGATGAAAACATGAAAACTACCACATAAACATAGCCTAACTGTTTAGAAAGAAAACACAGAACAAATAGAGTAGCCTAATGCGCATACGTCCATCTCGCGAATGTACAGTCTTCTTCATGCTATCTTCACCCATTAGCCGCTTTTCCACTGGCCAGCGCGAGCAGAGGCCAAAATCATGCCTCACGGCACTCCTGAATAAATCGCTATACAAGTATCTCAGACGCTGCCATTTAGTCTTTATTTACAAACTTGGACACCACACGCGGCTATTGACTGACCACGAACAGGCATACTGAGCTTGTGCGTCATCTCCGTGCCAGTTATTCAGCCAATAAAGTGTAGGCCTATGTATTTCATAGAAAATTGTGTCTAGTACTAGGCTATATTGCAAAGGTTTAATTGGAATCTTTATTTCAAACGACCCGACCGACCGCGACCCGAATATTATTAAAAATATTTTTGGATGACTCGTAACCGCGGGTAACCGCGGGTGACTGCAGGCACCCGCTCATTTTGTATCAACCCGCGCATCACTGCTTGGCGCCACCGCCGTCAGACCGGTGAGGGCAGCCCCAACCGGGGTGGAACGGTGTACACCTCATTATACAGTGCCCTTTCCATCTCGGTGCCCTCAGGGGACCGTTCTGCCAATCCCGCCACCCTTGGTGCTTCGGGGCGCAGCGGTCTCCAGCGAGCTTCTGGCACAGCGCCAACTCGACATTGCGTCGGACTCGCGCCCTCTGAGGGGGGTTCGAAAACAGTCAGTTCGGGTGGTTCCTGCCAGTATGCTTCAGGCCCCCTAAACTGGCTGTCTCAATTACACCAGAGGCCAGCCTCGAGGGCTGGTTCCCTTGGTAGATTTTCTGGCAGCGCGGAAGCTACTGCCGAATATATCTCTATGGGTCCTGCAGTTAGTAGTAAGAGGCAGATTTGGTTCTCGTCCTCCAGGTTACAACGGGGTGTTGCTCACGTTAGTGCATCCCGAGCAGGCTCTGGTAATGGAGCAAGAGGTAAAGGCCCTGTTAGCAAAGAAAGCTATAGAGCAGGTGTACTCACCCGACATTGCGTCGGTCTTTACAGTCGTTATCTCATTGTTCCAAAAAAGGACGGAGAACTGCGTCACATACTAGATCTTCGTCTGTTGAAGTGTTCGGTGCTGGAACTCAAGTCCAAGATGCTGACACTCAAACAGATCGTGACTCAAATCAGATCCGAGGACTGGTTTGTCACGATAGATCTGAAAGACGCATACTTCCATATCTCCATCCTCCCTCAGCACAGGAGGTTCCTGAGGGTTTCTTTCAGGGGCAAAGAACACCAGTATCAGGCACTTCCTTTCGGTCTAGCTCTATCACCCCGCACATTCACGAAGCGCGTAGATGCAGCTCTGGCCCCGCCAGGCTGTAGTGCATACGCATTCTGAATTGCATAGACGACTGGCTGATTCTAGCGGAATCAGAACAGTTAGCGGTTTCGGGTTGAGGCTCAATGCCAAGAAGAGTGTGCTTCTCCAGTACAGAGGACCACTTTACTTGGAGTGGTCTGGGATTCAGTCACGATGCTAGCCGTTCTGTCGCCCGCTCGTGTAGCTGCTATCCTTACTGCCACAAAAGAGCTAAAGCTAGGCCAGTCACACACTGTGAAACAGTTCGAGAGACTGTTAGGCCTCAGGGCAGCAGCGTCCATTGTGATACCCTTTGGCCTGCTGTACGTGAGACCTTTGCAGTGGTGGCTCAGGACCAGAGGGTTCTCCCCGAGGGGAAACCCATTCTGTATAATCAAGATCACGCGGCAGTATCCCCGCGCCTTGGTTATATGGAGGAAACACTGGTTCTTGTCCCAGGTTCCGGTGTTGGGAGCTCTTTGCCATCGAGTTGCTATCTTGACAGATGCTTCCCTCACCAGCTGGGGAGCGGTATTGGAAGGCCGCTCAGCTCAGGGCTTGTGGAGGAGTCATCATCTCTCTTGGCACATGAATTGCCTAGAGATGATGGTCGTCGTCAATGCGTTGAGACATCTCCCAGACCTGAGGGGCCATCATGTGTTGCTCTGGAACAGTGACTGTTAGGCCTCAGGGCAGCAGCGTCCAATGTGATTCCCTTTGACCTGCTGTACGTGAGACCTTTACAGTGGTGGCTCAGGACCAGAGGGTTCTCCCCGAGGGGAAACCCACTCCATACGATCAAGATCACACGGCAGTATCCCCGCGCCTTGGTTATATGGAGGAAACTCTGGTTCTTGTCCCAGACACACGTTGGTGGCCTCTTATTTTGGTCCCTCAAGAAAATACGCTATCTGAGGGCAGTGTATATTCCAGGGGGCCAGAATATTGGAGCAGACACCCTGTCGAGGCAGGGGCTGAGGCCAGGGGACTCCACCCTGAGGCGGTGGAGCAAATATGGGAGTTTTACGGCCAGGCAGAAGTGGATCTGTTCACGTCTCAGCATACGACGCACTGTCCACTCTGGTTCTCTCTCACTCAACGCCCCTTGGGCTGGATGCTATGGTGCAGACGTGGCCGAGGCTACGTCTGTACGCATTTCCCCCTGTTGCTCTGCTCCCAGGAGTTCTGGAGTGAATCCGCCAGGATGGTATAAGCCTATTGCTAGTAGCACCACCCTGGCCAAGCCGAATTTGGTTTGCGGACCTAATTCTTCTCCTCGACGGCCCTCCCTTGGAGATCCCGATCAGGAGAGACCTTCCGTCTCAGGCAGGGGATGCAATATTGCACCCCCGGCAGGGTATTTGGAAACTGTGGGTTTGGCCTCTGAGGGGGCCCAACTCATAGAGAGTGGTCTCTCAACCGAGGTTGTTGAGACCATTCTAAGCTCCAGAGCTCCCGCTACGAGGAAACTATATTCACTATTTCGAGAGTTTTTCACTTCTTGGTGTTACCAGTGTCAGTGGAATCCGGTTAACTGTTCAGTAAACACAGTATTTGAGTTTCTGCAAGAACGCTTTGTATCAGGTCTATGTCCTTCCACGCTTAAGGTATACGTGGCGGCCATTGTGGCTTTCCACGCCCTGGTGGGTGGTACATTTTTGGGTCGAGACCCCCTGATCACTCGTTTCCTTCGTGGCACTTTGAGGCTGAGGCCTGCAACTTGCACTAGGGTGCCGGCTTGGGACCTTGCAATAGTTCTAGAAGGCCTATCTGGGGCTCCCTTTGAGCCCTTAGATTTGGTCTCAGAGAAGTTCTTTCTTTTATGACTATTTTCTGCTAGCTATTTTGTCCCTCTAAGAGTCGAGACCTTCAGGCCTTTTCGGTCCCCACCTGCCTTGAGTGCACCGGGGATGGCCAAGGCAATCTTACCCCAAACATGGATATGTTCCTAAGGTGCCTACTATTATTCCGAGGCCTATTGTGCTGCAGGTTTCTGTCCTCCCCCGTTTATCGGACCAGGAAAAGCTGAACCTTTTGTGCCCAGTGCGAGCACTGGACACTTATGTTCATCGGACTTCTCTGTCGAGAAAATCCAACCTATTGAGCAAATAGATAGTCGAGACTATTCTTCTTGCTTGTGAGTCCTCTGGCCATCCATTTGGTGGTCAGGGCTCATTCCACTAGGAGTATGGCTTCTAAGCTTTATTATCTGGAGTTCTCTCCAAGACGTTTGTGATGCGGCGGGCTGGTCCTCACCGCTCACATTCGTGAGGTTTTGCAGCTTGGACCTGGATGCTGCCCCAGGTTCCCAGGTGCTTCTTACTTAGTTTGCCGACAGTTTTATCATCTGGCATTTGTAAGTACGGCGGATTGGGTATTCTCGTTCCCAAAGCACCATCGACGCATCGCGAGTTCCCTCGAAAGGGAACGTCTCAGGTTACGACTGTAACCCTAGTTCCCTGAGAAGGGAACGAGACGATGCGTCGCCCTGCCATACTTCCTGCATCCCTGCAATCGTCTTTGCTTCGGCTCTAGAAGCTAACGCGAGTAACGCACCGGATGTGCTTATATCCTTTCCTGGTTATGACGTCACCCGCCCGTGGCGTTCATTCATTCCATTGGACTAGTTGACATACGTGCTTCAGAGGTAATCACACGAAGGCGTTCCCAAAGCGTCATCGACGCATCGTCTCGTTCCCTTTTCAGGGAACTAGGGTTACAGTCGTAACCTGAGACGTTTCTCTGCCACTTCTGTATGCTGAATTTAGTCTCAAATCGATTAATAAATACATGCACAATTATCCATGAACTTGATAAATGTTGCTGATAGGTTTTACTATCCACAACCAAATGCCTTTCAACTTGTGTGTGTGCAAAATTTAGAATTTAATGAACGTGCAGTAATTTGTACAAATAGACATTTCTGTGAATACAAATGTTTTATTTTGTATTAGTGTATCATAATTTGAGCATGCAACACAGATGTGCATGTGTGGATCAGGTGACGCGTTCATTCATTGACGTCTTTTCTGAGTCAATCTCATTTAATTCATTTGGATTTTGAGACTTTCTTTTCGCGGTTTTCAAGCATTTCACAATCCACACACAAACAACTACAAATGAATAGTTGATTAACAGTTTGTTAGTTAACTGCTTGTAAAAAATAAAAAGTAAACAGACTCAATATAAAAGTAAATAAACACTGTTAGCATGCTAAAAATAAATTTAATAGTGATTCTTGAAATAATTTTGAAAGTAAAAAAATTATCTCTTTTTACATTCTGTTATGAACACACACATTGCAACATGTCATTTATTTATTCAGAAGTTGCACAGATTTCAGCATTTCGTCGGATCTGGCACGGGTTTGCAGGGATGCACAAGTGTTTCAAGGTCTGCCATTTCCTGATGATCGTAGATGCCAGTAATCGAGGTTGTGTGTTCTTCACCGTTCCTGTATTGTCGGGTGAGTTGACCAGAGAACGGGACTCGAGCAAAAAAGGTTTTGCTTTTAATCTCAATGACGCAAGAATGGTTGGGTGGAATCTTTATCTCCATGCACACTGAGTGCAGGACCTTATCAAGATTAGATGTCGTTTCAAAATTTAAGCGACTCTGGTCATATTTCAAACTCAGTTTTCCTCCTACATTAACTAATTCTAAAATCTTACCCGAGACTGATGCCTCTATCGCTCCTCCAACCGTGCGGCCCTTTAGGAAAGCTCTTGATTTGTCGCTGCCGTGATCCAGCTTCACCACATGTTCGACTGACTTACAGTTCATGTTTTTAGCACTGAAATGCTTTATCACTTCTTCCCTCTCTGACTTTTCCTCTTCTTTGATTACATACTCATCAATTTTTAATTGCTGACCTATTATGTCATTGTTTATGGAGAGAACTTCAGTTTGCATGTTTTTTTTCTGTTTTAAAAATGTTTTAGTCACAGGATGGATACCAGTGTTATCTTTAGCAATGTAGTCATTTTTACAAAACTTTACTGGGTAAAATGGAATCTGGCCACTCTCTATTTCTGCCCATGATTTCCACTCTAAAATTTCAAAGTTGTCTTTATTCACTAGAAATGCAGGACTCGGCACATCAGCTTTCCACGATATTTCTGAACTATTAATTATCTCTAACACCTTATCACATTTCTTAGATCCAAGAATGTAATAATCATTGTTGTTGTCATCAGAAACTAGAACTGCATCTTTAGGTGGATCTTCTGATTCAACAAGCTCCAAGTAACGCTTCATCTCCAGAGCGTCCTCCTGTTTCTCAGCTGGAGCACTGGGAGGTGTTCGAGGATGGATGTGAGGAGGGTTAGAAGACTCTGCAAGACAAATCCAAAAGAAATGAACAAACCAAAGACTGATAACTTATACTTATTTAAAATTATTGTAAATAACATATCTTCACACATGGATTATAGTTTAGTTTAGGAGTTCTGCAGAATGTTGAAACACAAGAACTGAAGATGAACACACCAGTGATGTTGGAGAGATCCTCTGAGTTCCCCCCCGCACACAGTATGAAGATGTGTGTCAGAGCAAAGATGAAGAGCACGCTGAAACCCATCATCAGCTTCAGTCTCAGTATCTGTGGAATATCACCAACAGTCATGAGAAGATGAGACTGATGTACATTAACATTGCTATTAATTCTTTCTCTTTCTTTTTTTTAAATGTTACCAGGTGCCGCCAGCATTTTTGATTTTAAGTTTCACGGCCCCCAGAATATTTTGTTCTATGAATATCTGAACATGCAATATATCAAAAGAAAGAAGAGAGCCTCGATCGATCTCTGGGGGCCCCAAAAGTGCGTGGGCCCTTAGAACAATCCTACAATAATAATAATTATTATTATTATAAATAATATGATAACTATACACTTATACACTATTGGCACTTACAATTATAATACAAAAAATATTATATACATTTTTTTGTCGAAAGCATTTGTCGGAGATGAAGTGTTCAGCGGAGTTTCCTCTACAGCGCATGCGCAGCCGCGAGTCTCACAGGAGCAGCGGGAACGGTAAGCTAATATGGAGAAGTCACATTGATCCTACCATGCTACTGTAAAAGTTGCGGCAGCGTGCGAGTTATGCTTATCTATAATAAAAGTATAACTCGATTTCAGCCGCATTCTGAGTCTGACAATGTCATTCGTTTTTATCCAAGGCAAGTGTTATTATCTTGAGAAAACACATCTAGTGAATGAAATCTTATTCCATGTCCAACTCTAAATTGTAAGGAATTTATATCTTTGATTTCATAGTAACACTTTATAATAAGATTAATTTGTTTATTATTCATGTATTAACTAACATAAACCATGAGCAACACATTTGTTACTGTATTTGTTAATCTTAGTTAATAATAATACAACTGTTAATTGTATGTTATGTCACTGCATTAACTAATGTTAACAAATGCAACTTTTGATTTTAATAATGTTTTAGTAAATGCTGAAATTAATCTTAACTAAGATTAATAAATGTTGTAAAAGTGCAGTTTATTATTAGTTCATGTTAACAAATGTAACTAATGAAGCCTTATTGTAAAGTGTTACTGATTTCATGATAGCTAACACTATATGCATATAATACATACATAACATTTATAACATCAACAAAACTAAACATGTTGTCCTCATAATTACCTTCTTGATTCTCACTGTTTTGTTTGGTAAAGTAAATCATATTTAGTAATATTATAATTGTAAAATCTTTTCATAGAATGCCAAGGAAATAAAGGATAAAAATAAAACACAAGGAACTCTTCTTGTTTGGTGTTTCCGCCCCTGAGGAGGTCTGTCACGCCACTGGTTCTGTGAGGATTAATGCTAAAGCTCTGTATGTCAGTAATTATGGAGCAAGAACCCCATAAGGAACCATACCGCCAAAGATAAATTGTGATAAAAAGATAAAAACCCAAGTAACTTGCCAAAGTGGTCTCGTCTGAACTCTTAAAATGCCTTCGGGGCTTAAGGGTTTAATAATCTAATTAGGAAACGAGTTAGAAATACAGATAAGAACTTGAAGCAAGATAAAGAGATAAAGTAGACAGGAGAATATAAACGAGTAGTCAAAAAAAAAAAGAGTTCAAATCAGCTAAGGGTGGATATAAAGAATATACTGTGATGTTTGACATTTAAGAAAATCCAGCTGAAGTCCTAAAGATTCTTGAAGTTCATCTAAAAAAAAAAAAAAAACCCTGACAGTGTCGGCAGAGCAGATATATCAGGGCAGACTCGAGTACTTTCACTGAGATCATGAAACAATCAATCACAAACTGAGGTTCTGTTGCTTTTCTTTCATTTTTAAAACAGTTATACATTGAATGTTATTAATTGTGAATAAATCTATGAAAATGTACTTACGTGTCTACTGTTTCAGTGAAGTAATCTGTCTTTAACCCCCTGAGGTCGGATGACGCGCGGGCGCGTCAACTCGATGTTTACTAAATGTTTCTATTAATATCTCCGCGATTGTGCAGCACACATATATGGTTCTGATTTTGCCGTAATCGCTAGATTCTCAGCTTCAACGTCCTTATTCTCGTGAGATCATACGTGACTCACACAGAGAGCAAGAGGGAAGACAAGATGGTCGGTCGGATGACGCGCGGGCGCGTCAACTCGATGTTTACTAAATGTTTCTATAAATATCTCCGCGATTGTGCAGCACACATAAATGGTTCTGATTTTGCCGTAATCGATAGATTCTCAGCTTCAACGTCCTTATTCTCTCGAGATCATACGTGACTCACACAAAAATCAAGAGGGAAGACAAGATGGTCGTTCACCTTGCGTGATTGGTGGGCTAGCTTGCCTGTCTGCATTTTTGTGTGAAACCAACCAATAGATGTGGTTGAAATCCCGAAGTACCCTCCCATCTCCTCACAGTGAGGAAAATACCAGCTGACATGGAGAGAGAAGCTTGATATGTATAGTAGGAAGTTATTTTAGTCCTATTTTATATATATTTTAGTCCCTCTAACATTTGGTGAAGGTAGAGTCACAGACAAAAACTTGTACTAAAAAACGATTTTTCAAAAATGTCACTTTAGACAATTATTATTCATTATCTACTATTTTATTCATATATTACACTACTTTTGTGACCCAAAGACTTTGGGAAACCCATTTCAAAGACCAAAATAATTCATCCACATAATGGTAATGGTATGTTTCCACAAGAGATTTGAAGAATTTCAAAAATCGGACTTAAATTTTTCACCTTTTAGAGCCAGATTATCCCTCTCTCTCTCTTTACACAATGCTCTAGGACAAGTGGTGAACTCACCAGTAAGAGAGCTGGGTTTTCTCTGCACATTTTGATATAAAACATATGGGATTATGTTATGTAATTGCCTTTAAAAGGTGAATTTAATAAGATATGTAAAATCGAAGGAAAAAGTGAAAAAATGCCCTTAGACCTCAGAGGGTTAAATGCCAGCAGTCTGAGAACACGATCCTTCACTTGATTTGACTTTATGAATTACAGAAACCACTCCTTAACAATTTACAAGCTCAAGTGTGTGTCTCAATGTCCTCAAACTTTGTTGGGACGTTTTATAGAGCTAGATCTGCCACAGGAACCGAAACTATTCAGGGGTGTGTGTTTCCCGAAAGCATCGTTAGCCAAATATGGTCGCAAGTTCAGTCGTTATCATCAGTTTAACGAGTCTGCAAAATCCCCAAAATAGAGAGAATGGAGATGAAGTGTTCGGATGGAGAGAAACTACACAGATGCACTGATCTTCAATGGAACCATTTATTTTCAAGTATTACAGCCAGGGGCGGACTGGCCATCTGGAGCACCGGGACTGCTGGCCAATGTGGGCCGGCCCGGTACACATATAAAAAAATATATATAAAAAAAATGACGGAAATCATAATATTACATTTCTTTTCTTCACAAATGGATGAGGGAATCGATCGCGCGGGCGCGGCCGACAAGGAGTGTGTTTCGTGTACATGCATGTGAGTGTATTGCCCTCCCTCCCTGTTAAGTTTGGTCTACTCCATTGCATATCTTGAAACACGCACTCTTTCACGTCCTGGAAACACACCAAGCCAACGCCGATGAACTAGCGCAGAATCAGATGAAAGCTGACTGTGTTGTCGCCTCGCATCGCCGCGTCGCCTGTGTCGCGGGAAAAAAGCTGCACTTGAACACACCGAGAGAACTACAGCCGACTGTTAGCTAGAATGCGGCAATGCGCGTTCTGCGCCTGTGTGTAAATGAGACAACTGTCTATTTCTGCAGATATATTCGCCTATATTCGTCATTCAAAAAGAGAAACCGACGCTGCCGGCTGCAGATACACACCGTAAACAAAGCAGTGCGTGCTTATCGTTCTGAATATCAATCCTGCTAAACACTTTCTTTATTCCACTCCTCTAATGTTAATATTTAAATATTCGCCAAGGAACACTCAGGTAATATGACGTAACATTAGAACAGCCTTCTATCTGTGCAGTTTTGACTTCTTTGCTCGCTGTTTTGCTATTATTCTCGTGCAGTGCACTGACTCGTTCACTAAGCTGAACAGCCAATCAGAGTTCCCTCTTTCACCGACATGTCGAATCGGCCAAAAAAAAAAAAGCCGACGAGGACCAATTTCAGCCGACGGTTAAAAAAAGCATTAGAGGTAGATGCTGTGAAATGCTTCAAATTAACAGATTATACATTTGGCGCGAAGAGTAGCAGTTCAACAGGCTCTGATGGCTCTAGCTCCCCCTGACTAGCTGATATGCTGTCTTGATAGTTTTATATGTTGTCTTAATGTTCTTCTGTTTGTTTCCCTTTGGTTTTACAAATATGACCTAATAGGCTATATGTTGTGTTACTTAAAATAAATGTTTAAATAGCATTTATTTTTGCATTGTGTTATACTTGAAGCAAGATAAAGAGATAAAGTAGACAGGAGAATATAAACGAGTAGTCAAAAAAAAAAAAAAGAGTTCAAATCAGCTAAGGGTGGATATAAAGAATATACTGTGATGTTTGACATTTAAGAAAATCCAGCTGAAGTCCTAAAGATTCTTGAAGTTCATTTAAAAAAAAAAAAAAACCCGGACAGTGTCGGCAGAGCAGATATATCAGGGCAGACTTCAGTACTTTCACTGAGATCATGAAACAAACAATCACAAACTGAGGTTTTGTTGCTTTTCTTTCATTTTTAAAACAGTTATACATTGAATGTTATTAATGGTGAATAAATCTATGAAAATGTACTTACGTGTCTACTGTTTCAGTAAAGTAATCTGTCTTCAAATAACAGCAGCCTGAGAACACGATCCTTCACTCGATTTGACTTTATGAATTACAGAAACCACTCCTTAACAATTTACAAGCTCAAATTTGTGTCTCAATGTCCTCAAACTTTGTTGGGACGTTTTATAGAGCTAGATCTGCCACAGGAACCGAAACTATTCAGGGGTGTGTGTTTCCCGAAAGCATCGTTGGCCAAATATGGTCGCAAGTTCAGTCGTTATCATCAGTTTAACGAGTCTGCAAAATCCCCAAAATAGAGAGAATGGAGATGAAGTGTTCGGATGGAGAGAAACTACACAGATGCACTGATCTTCAATGGAACCATTTATTTTCAAGTATTACAGCTGTATGTTAATGGCATCTTTTTATGAATGAAGGCCAGTATCACTGATATTAAAGGAGAACTCCGGCGCAAAATGAACCTTTGGTCTAATTACACATTGGTACATAATCAACCGTTCTCTGAGATTTGTTTTCATGATTATCGAATGTAAAGAGTTTTATCTCTAAAAACTGTTTAGCTTATAACGCTAGTATATAGGGCATAGAGTAATGAAAATAAAAATCGCTAGTTAGCCCTGTCCCAAATGGCGCACTTCATGCGGACTTTCGGTCTCGTGGACTTGAATTGCGTGTGCTCGCCGAGTCTACGAGTCCGTAGGCCGTCCCATTTTGCATTTTAACGCTCTGAAGTGTGCTCAGCAGCGCCCCCTTTGTACCCTTGAAGCGGTCTTCCGCGAAGCCCGCATAGATGCAGGCTCCACGCACTTTAACTACCCAGGAATCCTTGCGAAATGCCAATCAGAAAACGGATGGGAGGAGATTTCGCTCACGGACTGTTAACATGGCTTTATGACATAGGCGTACATTTTACCAGTTGTTACTTACAGTTTATACAAACATTATCGACCAGTGGTTGATATCTCAAACATAATAATAGCGTGTTAAATAATACGATCGCATTATGATTCATTACATAAATAGAACCGAATGTCATGGCTTTACTGAGTCATATAAACGCAGTATGAATATTGAAACCTATACATTTTTCTTAAACTCATTTATATTTTAATTTTGTGTTAAAATTGAACATTATGTATTATTATGTACAACTGTATTTATCATTTACATAACCATGACATCTATTCTAATGCCCAGGTGGCATATACAATTATAGAACTGTAAAAGCAGGCTGTGTAGGGTCACCGTGATTTTGCCAAGTAAGACATGGTCCTGGATCAACATATTTTGTTGATCCTGGATCAACATTCCTGTCCCAAAATGTAGTCCTTACCCAATCCCTACCCCTAAACCTAACCCTACCCATAACTTTTCTCTAAAATCAGAGGGTAATGATAGGTGAATGACACTGATGTTTAAGTACTTCACCCTGGTTCTAAGCCTAAACTTGACATAAACTGTAAACTTGTCCCTCAAATCTGATTGGTTAATTGGAAAGTTGATCCAGGATCAACAACGATGTTGATCCAGGAACATGTGGTACTTGGTGAAATCACGTTCACCGGCTGGGTAGTTCACATGGACATAAGATTTGGGAAAATAAAATAAATCCTGTTCTCGATGCTAAAGATTGTAATTTTTTTTAATGATATTTGTGATATTTTTCTAATAAAAGGACTTATGAGATGACCTTTAAGTTTATTCAGCTTCGATGTCTGAGCTGAGACCTTCTTCCTGTTTCCGGCGTGACGATCGAGTCTGTCCCAAAAATACCTCTCAATGCGCCCTCGCGAACTCACGCTAAGGGCCCTATAGGTCTGCACTACATGACGTCACCGAAGTGTGGACTCTGAGGAAGTCCACAAGTCCGGAGTGTGCCATTTGGGACAGGGCCTTAATACCACTAACAAGGCTCAAAATAGCCCAACACTAACACGGTAGCGTAATGAGGGTCCCTACCTGTAAACTGAAGCATTGAGAACGTTGTAAGTGTACAGACAGTTTAATAAGAAGATACTTTATAAAGACAGTCCACTTCGCGTATACAAGCAGGAGCCATCTTTGGAAAACAGTCTCGACCAGTCGAATCATGAACGCCGAGCCAGTGCGCTGAACTGTCTTGGAATCACAGAGGAAGTCTGTGAAAACTTTCCGGATTGTAGCGTTTCATTTTCTTATCGCAGCCGGGAAAAGCACAAACACGAACAATTTTCTTCTCGTCAATATGTACACGTAGCCTACTGTTCGCTCACCTTATCACAACTTCTGGCTCGTTCACATCTCACCAGCGCACTTGGCTCGGCGTTCATGATTCGACTGGTCGAGACTGTTTTCCAAAGATGGCTCCTGCCTGTATAAGCGAAGTGAACTGTAGAGAGAGAGACGAGACTCTTCACACAGAAACTGACCTGAGAGAAAGAGAGAGAGAGAGAGAGAGAAAGAGAGAGAGAGAGAGAGAGAGAGAGAGAGAGAGAGAGAAAGAGAAAGAGAAAGAGAAAGAGAGAGAGAGAGAGAGAGAGAGAGAGAGAGAGAGAGAGAGAGAGAGAGAGAGAGAGAGAGAGAGATACCAAAAAGCCGCTATGGAGACTGGAGGATGGAGATAATGAGGCTCAATGAACCTCTGCTGCTTTGGGATATAATAAGATTACTGATTCATTTCAGTGATAAAGGCTGTAGTTTGTAAGAGATGAGAATGGCACAATCATATGTCTATTTTCAATTTATGTTTTTATTTATTTTGAACATGACTCGGATCTAATACAATTCATCCCTCCATGGCCATGATCCTTGTTGCAAGTGACCATCGCCAACTGCACATAATGCTTTACCACAGTCCAGCTCTCTACACACCACTCCAGCATCAGACAAATCTCAGAAATCATCACACACTGTTCCCCACTGACCTCTATGAAGAACCTCCACTCTACCAGCACAGCCTGTACAAGGAGCGAGTTTTTTCCAGACACATTTTAAAGGTATTTTATGCATTCAACTAAAAAAAATTCTTTGCAGTTCACTGGTTCTGCAATATGACATTATTTTTTCTATTTTTCCTCAATTAATATGAGGTAATTAAAAATGCATGTATAATAATTATGCAAAAAAATAGTTAATATGAAAGCACAGGATTAAAGGATAAAATAAAATGGTGCTAGCAGCATCTTGAATATTATTTTTATGTGAACAACTTTACAATTTAATAATTAACTCAAAAAAAGATATAAGTACAGAGGAAATATAATAAGCTACAGTGAACAAGAAAAAACTAAACCTAGTAAAGCTTTAGACCCAGCAAATAAGTAAGTAAATAAATAAATAAAACCAGTAAGAATCTGAAAGGAGGAAGGAATCAAGTTAAACACTGAACTCTACTGACATTAAATATTTTGACAGAAACTGTTTGGCCCTTTAACTGAACCGGAATCCTCCTCTACCTTACAGAGACTGACGGTCAGAAACTCCTTCTGCAGGACATTAAGTGAACATGCTTTTCTGATCATTTCTCACAGCTGCTGTTTCTTAATGTATTTCCCAAAGTAAATTCCAACAACTTTTAGCAAAATATAAAAGTCCACCAGCAGTGGTTCTGCATTTAAGGGGAGTTATATTTTTATAAGTTTAAGGTGCTGTGAAATGTTAAAAACTGTTGTGGTCTAGGCTTAAAGGTAAAGAATTTTTTCCCCCTCAAATTTCTAAGGCTATATGATAGACAATTCATGAAATAGCAAAAAAGAAAAAAGCATGGTCTGCAAAAACTAAAGAAATCTATATATATAATGAACACAATATTTTCAGTCCATTTAAATTATATTGAGACAACAGAACAAGAGAAATTTATAATATAAAGCTATTATAAGGACTACACCAAAATTATTCAGTAAAAAAAAGTGTCAATAACGTACCAAATATGTCACTCATATATTCCCCGATATTCTTCACATCATCATACTCCTCCTGAACACCCTCTGATATAAATGTGTCTACTGTTAATTACATGCAAAAAGTCTTCATATACTTTACATGCTATAATTTGACAAAAAAATAATATAGTGTATAATTTGAAACCCACACCTGCTTTATCATTGGAGAACTGTCGTACGATGACGACATCATCATAGTTTTCTGCTAAACAAAATAATGAAAAATTATACATTATGTATTGTGTTAAAACCTATCAAAATAATTAAAAGAAATAAACCTGTATTTTGATTTCTCCGTTCAGCATTGATTACATCATCATAATTCTCTGATGTGATTTGTTGCTTTTCTAAATAATTTAATAGAAAATAGAGAATAAACAGAAACTAATTCACAGGCCAAATAGGTAATTAAATGAAGTGAATTTTTGTGATCAGTTAAAGTCACTGACCTGTTGGGCCTTCAGTGGTGGTGACGTCATCATAGTAGTCAGCTGTGACTCCTATTGTAGATTTTGATGTGAAAAAGAAAATACACACATACATAAATACCAACATACATACAGTACATACTATAATTCCTATACAGTATACATATTATTGAATATTATTATTAAAAACTGCTAAGATAACTTTTTTTATCTTAATGTTTTTGATTTAACAAACATACTACTTTTCTGTATGTAGCAGGTAACATTATTATATTTCAGTCCTCTAACCTGCAAGAAGCTCATCAGCATCTTCATACCCAGAATGCTGTTCGGTAGAACGGACACTTCCTGTTAGGAAGGAGCAGAACTATCAGATACATGTTCACAATCACAAATCAGCCAAAACCTCCATATGCTTTGGATCATATCAGAATCAGAAAAAAAGAGCTTAATTGCCAAGTGTGCTTGCACATGCACACACAAGGAATTCTTCTTGGTAAATGAAGCTTCCAGTGCACACATATAAAGACACATAATTATAAAAATAAGAATAAAAATATGAAAGGTATAAGACAGATTAGGCATATTTACATATATTAACATATTTACAGTTAACAGTATTATGGTTAATAAATAAATATTTCACTAAAGAGTGGGAGTATTGCACTTAGAGAAGCCTTATGAGGCATTTAACGGTTCAGGAGGGAGATGGCCTGTGGGAAGAAGCGGTTCCTAAGCCTAGATTGTTCTGAATCGCCAGCCGGACGGCAACAGTGCAAAGAGGTTATGGCCAGGGTATGTGGAGTCTGTGATGATTTTATCTGCCCTCTTCCTCACTCTGGAAGAGTACAGGTCCTGGAGGGTGGGAAATCATCATTTCAGCAGTCCGGACTGTCCATTGTAGTCTTCTGATGGCTTCTGATTTATTAGCTGAACTAAACCAGAAAACTACTGAAGTGCATAGAACAGACGGCTGAATGAAACTGGCTAAGCAGCTCCTGTGGAAAGTTGAACTTCCTCAGCTGGCAATTTCTTTTCTCGATGGAGTCTATCTGGAGCTCCCACTTCAGGTCCTGAGAGATGGTAGAGCCCAGGAACCACGAGGCCACAGTGCTGTACATGATGGTAAGGGAGGGGAGGGCTGGGATGTTCCTAATGAAGTCCACTATTATCTCCACTGTTTTGAGCATGTTCAGGTCAAGGTTGTTGTGTCTTACCAGACAGCCAGCTGTTCAAGCTGTGTCTCTTCTATATGCAGATTCATCACCATCCTGGATGAGGCTGATGACTGTGGTGACGTCTGCAAACTTCAGGAGCTTAATAGAGGGATCAGTAGAGGTGCAGTCATTTGTGTAGAGGGAGAAGAGTAGTGAGGAGAGCACACATCCTTGTGGAGCGTCAGTGGTGAGTGTGCAAGTGTTGGATGTGAATTTTCCAAGCCTCACTAGCTGCTGCCTGTCTG
Source organism: Gila robusta (assembly GCA_030770095.1). Classification (NCBI taxonomy): domain Eukaryota; kingdom Metazoa; phylum Chordata; class Actinopteri; order Cypriniformes; family Leuciscidae; genus Gila; species Gila robusta. Next base: position 98,769 of record JAVALU010002420.1, read on the forward strand.
TCAGGAAGTTGGAGATAGACTGATAGATGGAGGTGGGCACAGAGAACCGAGTTAATTTGGACATGTGGAGGTTTGGAATGATGTTGTTGAAGGATTCAGGATTCTAGCATACTGTATGTCCCTGGCTTGTCCAGGTGTTGCAGGATGTAGAGCAGTCCCACAGTGACTGCGTCATCCATGGACCTGTTTGCTTGATGAGCAAACTGAAGGGGGTTTAGCAAGGGTCCTATAGGTTGTCATTCAGGTGGGCTAGCACTATAGTCTCTCAAATTACTTCATGACCACAGACGTTAAAGCAACAGGTCTGTAGTCACTCAGTCCTGAGTTCTTGGGATTCTTCGGGATGGGGATGATGGTGGAGCATTTGAAGCAAGAAGGGACTTCACAAAGCTCCAGAGATTTGTTGAAGATCTGGGTGAAGATGGGTGACAACTGGTCAGCACAGACTTTCAGACAGTTGGGTGAAACTTTGTTTGGGCCTGATGCTTTCCTAAACTTCTGTTTCTGCAAGAGCCAACACACATCCTCTACACAGATTCTAAGTGCAGGTTGAGTACTAGGAGAAGGGAGAGGGTGTTTTGCAGGAGGTGTTTATGGTTGTGCGGAGAGAAGGGAAGAGTAGTTATTAGGGCTGGGTATTGACACAAATTTCACAATTCGATTCGATTTCGATTCACAAGCTTGCAATTCGATTCGATTCTGATTCCAATTCGATTCGATTCAATATTGATTATTTTGGATATCAGGTACAATACATGGCAAATTTTCTCAAGGAAAACAAATCTCTTAACTAATGCTGTAAACTATGGGAGTCAGTTGTAGCCTACTAGGCTTCATTAGCCTACTATAATATTGAAGGTAAAAATTAACTGATTTGTAGCTATACAAACACTTAAATTACACTTTTATTTATTTTTATAATAATAAAGTTATATGAAATATAAACATTTAAATGGTGGCTGTCATAAAAACTTGCCAGATTTATTCAAACATGCATTAAATATCAAAGAACATTAAAAATTATAATGAATATGTAATATGGTGCATATATTTAGCAAAATGCTCCTCTTTAGAGTTAATTTTTCTAGCTGACTAACGAGTTATGGTCACATATGGTTTTTCTGAGGTAAATGTGACGTCACATGACATTGTTTACAAGTTGTTTTACTGACGTCTTTCCACGGTTGAAACACTGATTGAGCGATTCCATGTGACATGATACGGATTTCGATAAGTTGTACTCTATCTTTTAACACACTTTCAGACGTTCATTCATGTTTATTTCGCGCTGTAACTGGTAATATTAAGGCAGAAGAGGAGATCATGTTCGCTCCGCGCTGCTGCTTCTCTTGAGCTGAGCTGAGCCAGAGCGATCTCACGACACAGCGCCAAAACGCTATTTATGTTTTTGAATTTCGTAAGAAAATGGACGTAATTTGAAATTTGAGACTTTATTTAGTATCAATAGTAACAAAGATTACAATAAAAACAAAGATTATTGCGATTTATTGGATGGGATGCGCACTACAATGTTCCATTCATTCATCAAATGAAAACAGGATGACTAATCGATTCTTGAGATTTAAGAATCGATATCGGTTCGTAAAAATGAGAATCGATTAATATCGAGAAATCTATATTTTTTACCCAGCCCTAGTAGTTATGGGGTGAGAGACAGCCTTTGCCAAAATGACAATAGAACTCATTCAGACAGTCAGCCAGTTGTTGATTCCCAGCAGATTGAGGTGACAATGGCTTGTCTTTGAGGCCTTTCCACACAAATGCAGGATAGTTTTTTCAGCTTCTCAGACTAGCTTCTCTTAGCTACTCTTATCTCCGTTTTGTGGCTCTTTAATGTGGCATTACAGATCGCTGTCCTTCAAGCAAAGTGGAAGTGCTGATCATCTCTTCCTTTTTACTACTAGTTACAGCATGAAATAAACATGAATAAACAACATCATAGTCCCGAGAATAATAATGACAGAGTTCGGGTGATTTTGCTCCACGTCTGTAATCTGATCACCCAGCTTTTGCACTGCTGTGCTCACACAGGCTTGAGGAGTGATCTAAACATTCACCAAAAAGAACGAGGAAAACTCTAGCAGTGAATAAAAAGGCTTGCAGTTAATGAAGAGGGCTTCTAAATTAGGACAGCACAACTTTTTTATTATTGTTATATCCATTCACCAACCTTTTGTTTAAGTAAAAACATAATCCGCCGCCTCTCGTTTTCCTAGATGACTCAGCAATGCAATTCGCTCTGAACAGCTGGAAGCCCGGCAGATGTAATTGCTGTCCGGGATAGATTTGTTCAGCCAGGTTTCCATGAAACACAGAGCAGCAGAGCTGGAAAAGTCCTTGTTTGTTAAGGTTTTCATTTGTTTTGTTGGCAAGAGAGTTTAGATTCGTCAGGTGAATACTCGGCAGCGGGGTTTCTGAACGTTGCGAGCGCCCCAACCCGCTTCCCTCGTTTGCGTCTTTTGGAGCATCTGTACAGAACTGTCGCTGAATAGAACTCCTCTGACTAAAATGTCCAAAAAGATTGGGGGGTGTGCATTGTCTAATGTCCAGCAGTTCGTCCCTCATAAATGTTATAGGTAAAAGTTGACTGAAGACAGGACAAACCATCAATAAAAACAAACACTGAGGACCTCCAAACAAAGGCAGACATCTGTGGCGCCATCTTCAAGTTCAGCTCATACTAATCTAAGGAAATCCATTCGTAACATTGACTCACACCTGAATATAACACTAACCCTTAATCATCACACAAACAAGGTCACACAGATGAATCTGTGATTTACTCCACTTACCCCTCTGAATTCAGTGATAAGTCTATTAATCACGACAAATAAAGCACTATGACATTTACTCACCCCTCTGAGTGAAAACACTCTGTCTATTAGTGGGTCTGTGATGAATCTCCTCATAAACGGCCTCAGTTGTCTTCTTGTGTCTCCTCTTAGAGAGAGCTGTGAGTGTAGACAGACACACCTGCTGTCAGTTCACAACACATGACTGATCACACACTGAATAAGACACAATATGACAGTCTCTGGATCTCTCCTACCTCTCCTCATCACTCTGTTCTGCTGAATCAGTATAAGCAGTGGCACTAAGAGCAGTGAGAGCAAAACTCCCAGTACAACCACAAGCACAGAGAGAGACGCTGCTGGAGGAGTTTGTGAAGGAGTGACTGATGTTAAGCGCACTGTCTGAGAAACTGGACGAGAAGATGATGTTGTTGTGGCAGGAGTAGTGGACACTGACAAATCTGGCAAAACAGACACAAAGACATTGGAAAAAGCAAATACACAAATATTTTTACCATTTAAATTATTTAAAAATGAATAATATTGGTTAGCGTATTGCTGTGACCTGCACATGTGAGTCCAGCGAGCTCTTTGTGAGAACAGTCAGTGTGGTTCTTCAGGGAGAGAGGACAGTCCCACAGGTGAATCTCATTCCCTCTGCACTCGACTCTGTTCAGCCACACAACACCTTCACCAGCACCAAAGACTGAATTCCCATCAGCCCTCAGTGCGTCTCCACAACCCAGCTGTCTGCAGACCACCTGAGCATCGCTGATGTCCCACAGATCATCACAGACTGAACCCCACACAGCGTTATGATACACCTCCAGCCTCCCAGAGCACCGGCCCAAACCTCCACTCAGTCTGAGAGGAACACGATCTAAAATCACAGCCAAGTGGATACATTATTGGCCAACAGACTTCTGTCAAGACAGAAACACTTACAGTGGGACATGTCTGTGGAGTGAGATTAAATTCTCTTGGTTCCCCTGAATTAAATCCCATACATACAACATATATGACTGTTATGATTTTTATGTTCTTCTAAATCAAATGAACTTACCTGAACACTGTCTCTGATGTGGAGATGTGGAGCATGACAGATAGCTTCTAGGGGACTCACGACTCTCCTGTTCTGTAATCACAAGTAAATTAATTATAATATATACACATTTTGTTTATATACTCAATAAGGTTAACTGATTATTGTTGTATTTTTAGAGATGGAAATTGCAATGGAAATCAAGTCTTACCTGAGCAGGTAACTTTGGCCACTTCATCTCTGCCACAGTAATTCTGTCCCCAGGGTGAAGATGGACACTGCCATAGATTTGAATCATGTGGTCGACATGTCATTTCATCCAGCCAGTTACGAGCTGATTCCAGTCTTGGGATAGAATTGAAAAAAACACCAGATCTTCCACAGTTCAGCTTTTGACAGATCAGACTCGCTGTGTCTCTGTTCATCTGGTTCCAGCACACATTACCCCAGGATCCATTGTAGAAAACCTCCACATTCCCTTCACAGCCCTCAGTTAACCTGATCTCTTTAAAATCTAAATGGAAACATTAACACAACATCTGATTTCATCCAATATATACAGGGGTTGGACAATGAAACTGAAACACTGGCCAATAAAGGGTTGGAGGTTTAATGCCTATATATGCCTATATGTATATATATCTGGTGGCCAATCTTCAGTGATTTTACATTCCATCAGCAAGAGCAGAATGTGAGAAGGTTGAATTAGCAGAGCAACAGCACAGCTGTACATAAAATATTGCAATCCACGCAACATGGGAGACATATCAAAGTTTAAAAAAAGACAAATTGTTGGTGTGCATCTCGCTGGCTCATCTGTGATTAGAACAACAAGTCTTTGTGGTGTATCGAGAGCTATGGTATCCAGGGTAATGTCGGCATACCGTAGGACGAACCGCATCCAACAGGAGTAACTGTCGACACATGAGGAAGCAACTAGGATGAGGATATCCAGGTACTAATCCAGATTGTATCCAAAAAACATAAAACCACAGCTGCCCAACTCACTGCAGAATTAAATCCCCACCCCAACTCTACTTTTTTCACCAAAACTGTTCGTCAGGAGCTCCACATGGAACACAAGGTCGGGCTGCTATAGCCAAACCCAGAGGCGTCACAATAGGGCAGGAAAGCCAGGCAATTGCTTGGGGCCCCAATTTTAAGGGGGCCCCGAGGGCTGATCATTCAAACAATCAGGAATGTTAATATAAAGACGCAGCAACATCTCTACATCCACCTTAGTGGTTACTTGCATTTTCCTATAAACAGTGGAAACAACTTAAAATACTCCATAATTTCTGGCCATACAGAAAAGAATATGTAAACTCACAATAACAAGAAAACGTCGTGCTTTTTTAAAATAAAACAAAACAATCAGGGCGCGCTTTCATGGTCTCCGTGAACTGTAGCACATCTCAAAAATAAACAAACACAGCGTATACTAGCCTCACATACATGAGAAACATATCTATATAAAGCTTGAAAGGTCCACTTTTAAATTAAAAAATTTGAATCGAAAGTAAATATCATCTGATTATGTAATACAGCGGAGATGTATGGAGATATGTTTGCAGCCGACACTGATTTAGAAAACACTAGTTTATTAATAAACAATTAAAATGCCTCGTTATTTTTTAAGACTTATTATCATTAGCCTGCTTTTGCGGCAAGATTTATGCATGCGCTTGAGCGCAGAATAGGCTATATTCCTCCATGCACCCATTTAAGCAGAAATTAATATAAACGTGCGGTTAGTCGACTAATTGCTTAAATGAATGACTACTGGTCGACTAGAGAAATCTTTAGTCTATGGCAACTCTAATCAATACATTTACTATAGTTGACATTATTTAATTAGTAATAAGTATCCAGCTCTTTACATTAAATTATTTGTGTTAACAATTAGTTAATGAAATAATAAAATAATAAAACAAAGATTAAATTAAGATGCTTACTATATATTTCTGTATAGCATTGCTTGTTCCACCACGCAAATGACTCAGGTGCTCCTCATTTGGGTGTAGCACGTTATCTTCCCGGTCAGATGTGACCGGACACCTAAAAATAAAACTTCCTCCACCCCAGTAAAACCAATGGAACTTATTTTTGTTCAATAATGTTTTTTCTTTTTTCTTTTGTATTTTGAGAGTATTTGATGGTATTTTTTAAAATGTATGCAATAATTATGGTCCATTTTTGCCATTAAAAATAATACAATTTTATACATATATATATATACATATATATATATATATATATATATATATATATATATATATATATATATATATATTAATTTTAATTAATGCAGTATTTCAGGTTATAATAGAGACTAGGCCTTCAAAAAATAAAAAAAAATTTTGAAGGCAGATTAGCGCGATCTGGTGAGAGTTTGAAAAGAAAACGCAGAACAATGGTGTAACCACTAGAGGGCATGTACAGCTGTCTATGGAGAGGCTTGTGAATTCCCTAGTTGTTTTGGGACACATTTACTTAATTTTTTTTTAGGTGGATTTGAATATATATTTAAACAATAAAATCGTTTAAACAATGATTTTTCTGATCAAGTTTTAGATATTATTTTGTTAGAAATAGTGATTTAAAACCCTCAGGTGCTCCTCATTTGGGTGTAGCACTTGTTATCAGAAGTGACCGGACACCTAAAAATGAAACTTCCTCCACCCCAGTAAAACCAATGTAATTTTATTTTTTATTAAATTATATTTTTAATTTTGTATTTTGAGAGGATTTTATAGTACTTAAAGGAGCTGTATGTAAGAAATTTATTTAAATTAATCATAAAATGGCCCTGATATGTCACTAGACATTAAGATATCATGTTCATTTCAAATACTTATATCACTGACAACAGTAGTCCGGCCAGGATATTGTCATTTAAAAAGTGAAGTTGCAGCCCTCAACTGATGTTGATGTTGTCATGTTGTGTTTTGGTCTGATGCGTCACCCTCCACCTATCGACCAATCACGAAGTCAGTAGTGTTGCGGCATCCGGGTTGCCAGCTCTGCTCTAGTTACCACAGCTGCAGCTACAAACGTGTCGGAATCGGATAAAAAAAAAGTCTAACGTTGCGAATCAGATAAACTGATAAACTCATAAACTCGTTATGAATCCGAAATACTTCGTGACAAAGTCCGAAATAAAACAAGGATCTGTATAGGAGATGCCTTTGAAAGATGGAGACGGCTGAAAACGGAGAAGAATTTCTGGACAGGTAAGATTAATCTATGTTTGGCTAACTTGTACTTGATGTAAATGGACATTTCAAATATTCATGACAGGCGAACAAAGTTATGCATGTTCGTGCAAAGTAACGTTACGTTAGCTCATATGGAGGAGGTGGGTCATCGAATTGGAAGCACTATAGGCGCAATTCCACGGTAAAATAACTTTTTCTAACGTCCATAACACCAATGAAAAGCACACCGTAGCCTATTATGTGAATAATGTGTCCCACTTGGAACGTTTTGTAGCCTACTTGTTTATCATGCAAGTTCTACAGCCAAAAATAATAGAATGACATGTAATCTTTCACATCACATATTTTAGCGTTATGGACGTGTACTGCAGAGTAAGTTAAAAAATACAGCTGGTCGCTTTCACTTATAGGCTAGTGTCAGCTAAATGAATAGCTGTATCTTTGATATCGATTACACACAGTGACCGAGGCTTGTGCTTGTACTTACGTTAATGACAGATACCTACCGTTAGTATACTAACAGCTACTGTTCTAACAATGTACTGTCACATACGAGCGTACATCTTTACTATTATATTTGGCTAATCGCCATTGGTAAATTTTTGCGATATATAATTACTTTGCAAAACATCTCTCATTTGAAGCATAAACATAATTAACAGAAAAAAAACTTAGCCTACTGTGTAGGACTCCTCACTTGCCATTGGAAGCTTCTGTAGCAGCCTACGTTCCTGCTGTATCCTGCAGCCTATATGGCAACCTCGAGTCAGGGAGGAGGGGAAGGGGATACACCGCTCTACAGTAATTTGAAGGTGATTGCAGTACCAGTTTTGGCCACAATCCTACATACTGCTCCTTTAATATTTATACAATAATTATGGTTAATTTTTGCCATTGAAAATTTTTTTTTTTTTTTTTATAATTTTTACAAATATTTTTTAAATTAATGCAGTATTTCAGATTAATATAGAGACTAGGACTTTTAAATCAAATTTTCTGAAGTCAGATTAGCGCCATCTGTTGATAGAAAATAAAATAAAACATGTAATTTCATGGTGTTACCACTAGATGCCTGTATAGCTCTCTATGGAGAGGCTTGTGAATTCTCTAGTTGTTTTTGGACAAACTTACTTACTTTTAAGATGTGGATTAAAATGTTTTTTTTTTTAGAAAATCTCAAATAATACTTTTTGTCAAGGTTTATAAAAAATAAAAATAAAAATTGATGTGAAGTGTACATGTTTTTGCATTATTATTACTACAGTCAAACCTGACTACAGAGAAAGCATTTTGTTACAGGTAAAATTAAAATTCAATAAAAAAAAATTACAAAATTAAACAGGAATGCTTTATCACAGCTTATTATTATTTATATATTATTATAATTATAATTAATAATTATATTAATAATTATATTAATAATTATATTAATAATTATATATATATATATATATATATATATATATATATATATATATATATATTCTTATTATTATAATAAAAATTATTAATTATATTAATTATTATTTAGATATTATTATTATAATAATAATTACAGCTTAATCCATCTGAAATCTGATCTAATTTTAACCTCTTATTTCAGCCTTCTGACTTAATTATGCTGTATTGTAATAGCCCTACCAGTTCATTTGTGTTTATAATTGTGTGTGTGTGTGTGTGTGTGTGTGTTTCACTATTGATGTTTTAGAGTTTCACCCCTTCATTGCTGAACACTTTGATTCTGATTTCTCATTAATTTCCTATGTGTCGGTCATTTTTGACTGGAGCAAAAGTGTAATAAATTTTTTACGACCACTTAGCCTGCTCGAATCATGCCCTCAACTTTTTTGTGTGTTCACATTCCAAATGACACAAAAGTCACAAAGTTTCGTAATTTTCCGATGAAGCTGTGATTTCTAAAAAAAAAAAACAGATTTTTTTTATCACAATTCATTGGTGTTTTTGTGTATATAAGTGTGTGTGTATGTGTGTGTGTGTGTGTGTGTGTGTGTGTGTGTGAGTGAATGGGTGTGTCTGTTTTGCACTTTTGATGTTTTAAATCATCGTGGCTGATTTGTAGATTGTACACACAAAAATTCTCAGAATTTTCAATTTCCCATTCATTTCCTATGGTCGGTCATTTTTGACCGAAGAGCGCAAGTGTTACTATTATTTGTACGACCACTTAGCCTGCTCGAATCATGCCCTCAATTATTTTGTGTGTTCACATTCCAAATGCCATAAAAGTCACCAAGTTTTGTACCATTCCAATGAAGCTGTGATTTTTAATAATTCAAAACAGAGAATGTTTCGGTCAGAATTGACAGAAGAGGACCTGACGCAATCTCTTACACATTTGAAGATTTACTGTATCTTGAGTATTGTTGTATTGTATTGTGTCTTCTGTTATAAAGATGAAGATTAGACATATTAACAAAAAAATCTTATACATTATATATAAAACATACAGTATATAAAATACATATATATATAAAAAAAAGGGCCTCATTGATTAAATTTGCTTGGGCCCCCAATCAGTGTTAGTTCGCCTCTGGCCAAACCTTTGGTCACTCGTGACAATGCCAAATGTGGGTTTCATTGGACTGTGGACAATGTGAAACATGTATTGTGAGTTCACTGTCTTTCCCACATACAGTGTGGAGAAGCCCTAGAGAGCGGCTTAACACCCGGACTGTTGCGTGCCCAGAGTAAAACACAGGGGTGGATAAGTGATGGTTTGGGCTGCAATATCATGGCATTCCCTACTGTGCTTTATGGGCACGTCACTGCCAAAGACTACCGAACCATTCTGGAGGACAGTGTGCACCTAATGGTTCAAGCATTGTACCCTAAAGCACATTGTGCCGTGTATCAGCATAATAATGCTACACACAGAAAGACTTGTGACAGAATGAATTGATGAACATGAAAGTGAAGTTGAACAAGGCCTGAACAGTCACCAGATCTAAATATTTTTAAGCCACATTTTGGAGGAGCAAGTCAGAAAACGTTTTCCTCCACCAGCATCACATAGTGACCTGGCCACTGTTCTGTAAGAGGAATGGCTCAAAATCCCTCTGGCCACTATGAAGGACTTATATCTGTCATTCCCAAGACGTATTGATGCTGCAAAAGGAGTCTACTAATAAACTACACCATACTAATAAATTATTGTGATCTTAAACCACAGTTTCAGTTTCACTGTAGAACCCCTGTATGTGTAACTAAAATGTTTTAAATATTCCCAGAAGATATTTTAGATTTTAAATGTTACTAAATAACAATTTTTTGAAATGTTTACCTGAGCACACGACTCCTACATCCTCCTTGTGTTGACAGTCATGTTTCCCCCAGCCTGGAGAAGAGCAGTTCCACAGGGACGTCTCATTTCCCTCACACTCCACCTCATCCAGCCATATGGGTCCAGAACCAGGACCAAACCAGGCTGGTACCTGCTGGTTACTGAGGGCCACTCCACACTGCAGCTGTCTGCACACCACATGGGCATCTTTAATATCCCAGGAGTCATCACACACTGAGCCGCTGTGAAAAACCTCCAGCCTCCCTGCACAGTCTCCCCCAGAACCCACCAGCCTGATGGACCCGCGACCTGATATTCAGAGAGAGAAAAACACATTATTGATCAATAACAACTGAAGAATCTGCCCAGATGTTGTTGTTCTCACCAAGGCAGGTGATTGACAGCTGTTGTGTGGAGCTGCAGTTGAGAGTTTGTGGAGAGCTGCAGTTCCCCAGATGAGCTTCACTCCCAGAGCACTGGAAGCCCGTCACACACTCATGACTGTGTTCAGGACTGGATGAAGAGGAGCCGGAGACGTTCAGCACAGAGCCACAGCCCAGCTGTCTGCAGACCACAGAGGATTCAGTGAGACTCCAGGAGTCCAGCAGAACTCTCCTCCAGACCTGATAGATGGAAACTTCCAGCTCCCCCTCACACTGTCTCTCTCCAGACAACCGCACCAGACCGTCATGAACAGCCAGAGAGGAATCTGAGTGAAAGATGTGGAATTTTAGATATTGCAAGATTTGTATAGGTAATTTTTCAATATAATCCCCTCACCAGAGCAGACGACTCCAACATCTCGTCTATGAGAACATTCAGCTCGACTCCATGAAGAGACGGAACATTCTGAGAGTTTTGTTTCATTCCCGTCACAATCAAACACATCAGCCCAGATTTCACCACTTCCCTCTCCAAACCAGTCTGATCCCACAACAGACACAGCAATCCCACAATTCAGCTGTCTACAGAGGACACTGGCAGCTCTCATATCCCAGCATGCATCACACACTGTGCCCCACTCATTAAGGAACTGAAGCCCTACTCTTCCAGAACAGAAGTCTGAACCGTTCATCAGTTTAGCATCTGTGTAACCTGAATAAAGAACATAGAGGTTAAAATAAAGTATAATGCAGCTGACAGAGAACATATACTGTTTTAAAGACAAACAAAGAGACACTGAATCTTTATAATTTACCGGAGCAGATCAGACCCACATTATAGTCACTGGTACAGCTTGCTTTGTGTGATAATGAAATTGAGCAAAATGAAATCTGAGACTCATTTCCTCTGCACTGAATCTCTTGTGTCCACATCTGAGCGTCTCCTTTGCCAAAAGCATCTTCTCCCAGCACCTGTACAGGAGCCCCACAGTCCAGCTCTCTACACACAACCTCTGCATCCTGCTGGTCAAAGGCAGCGTCACACACTGAAACCCACGACTGATCGTCAAGTATCTCTAACCTCCCAGAGCACAGGTGAGATCCATTAACGAGTCTGGAAGCTTGATGACCTGTTAATATTACAGGAATGACAGTGCACAGTAGACAAAAACAAATGTTTGATAGTTAAATACAATTAACATACAAACAGTTTTCCAAACAAAATAGTCTTTATGTCACAACAAATGAATGGGCAATCAGTTAAATTATTCACCCGAACAGATAACACCGGCATCATAACTGTGAGTACAGCCATGCATGCTCCATCCTCCTGACCCACAGTTCTTCAGTGTTGACTCAGATCCAGCACAAAGTGCACCACTCATCCAGATTGGTCCTGATCCTGGTCCAAAATGAGCACCACCCAGAGCATCTACAGGTTCTCCACAGTCCAGCTCTCTACACACCACTGCAGCATCAGCCAAATCCCAGAGAAAATCACACACTGTTCCCCACTGACCTCTATGAAGAACCTCCACTCTACCAGCACAGCGACTGTGACCACCAACCAACCGCACATTCTTTTTATCTAAGTGACAGAAGAATACAGATAGAGACTGTGGGTGCATCTCTGTAAGCACACTAGTTCACGTATCAGTATAATGTGTACACAAATTCGGCACTGGTAAAGCACACTGGCTAAATACACATTTGGACACTGATTTTTCAATTCCCGGTGATATGACTAGGTGCTTGTGTCATAAAATGTCACCACTGGTATTTATTAACAACACACATAACATCTTTCTGACATTTTTATGCTGTTTAAAGTACTATGCCATGAAATATACTTTGATTGTTGTTATATATATCTGCAACATTTTAGTCAAATTTTAATTATAAATATTTACTACACTGTATGTTTATACTGACATTTAATGAAATAGCGATTTGTCTTTTCAAATCTTCTATGTCATGATGATATTGTGTTGATATTGTTTTGGTTTGTGCGATTTGTTTTGCACGTAACAATTTCCATTAGGGTGAACTTAGTGAGCATCTGGTTTTTGGAGTGCATTGTGGGATTTTTAGGGAGCAAACATTCCAGTAAACTTGAAGGATTTTTTGATTGAGACAGACTTTAAAATGGCTGGCTCCTTGGTCAGTGTTCTGACTGTGAAACATGAAGCTGACTGAGATGCACCCTATTAGTAAAAGGTATGATATTACTATATTCTTTTAACTCACCAGCACAGATAAGCCCCTGGTAATTATAATGTGAACAGCTGTTTTTGTATAAGGATGTTGGACAGAAGTGAATCTGAGACTCATTTCCTCTGCACTGAATCTCTTGTGTCCACATCTGAGCGTCTCCTTTGCCAAAAGCATCTTCTCCCAGCACCTGTACAGGAGCCCCACAGTCCAGCTCTCTACACACAACCTCTGCATCCTGCTGGTCAAAGGCAGCGTCACACACTGAAACCCACGACTGATCATCAAGTATCTCTAACCTCCCAGAGCAACTCGAGTTTCCAATAAGCCTGACACCTGAAGTAGCAAGAGATAAGAAACATTTCAATTTTGTTTATCTAAAGGTGTGTAATTCTTGTCATTGTTCTACCACAAAGCACTACTTATTAATGTGAAAGGAGTAAAATAGTCAGATTACTCAATCTCTCATGTCAATATCATCTGACTTTATTTTTTATGGAACATAAAAGGGGAATTTTACAGAATATCCTGGTACTCTTTTCAATATAATGAAAGTAAAATAAGAAAAAAACATTTTGTTCTCTACAGAACAAAGTCACAGAGGTTTGAAAAGACACTAAGAAAATGATGACTGAATTTTCATTTTTAGTTGAACTTTCCCTTTAAGGCAGTTGAAATATCAGTGATGTAAAAACCATACAGGGTTTGGAGCAGTTTACCTGAGCAGATTACTCCTGCATCTTTAGTATGATCACAGTCATAAGAAAACCAATTTACTGATCCACAGTTCTTCAGTGTAGATTCAGATCCCGAACATAACTTGCGATTTGTCCAGATTGGTCCTGATCCTGGTCCAAAATGAGCACCACCCAGAGCATCTACAGGTTCTCCACAGTCCAGCTCTCTACACACCACTGCAGCATCAGCCATATCCCAGGCAAAATCACACACTGTTCCCCACTGACCTCTATGAAGAACCTCCACTCTACCAGCACAGCGACTGTGACCACCAACCAGCCTTACTCTCAAGTTGTCTATAAAATAAATAAAGAGGGAGTAAAGACATAAGGACAAAGAAAGAAAATGAGGAAAAAAAGTATCACAATCAGAGAAAAAACTATGATAAAATTTACTAATATTTAGTGTAGATTTTGGGAACATTAAATTTGATTTCAGTTTATTTAAAAAAGGCTCAAACCTGCACACACCAGTCCAACATCATTTTCATATGAACAGCTGTTTTCATGTGATAGTGATGTTGGACAGAGGTGAATCTGAGACTCATTTCCTCTGCACTGAATCTCTTGTGTCCACATCTGAGCGTCTCCTTTGCCAAAAGCATCTTCTCCCAGCACCTGTACAGGAGCCCCACAGTCCAGCTCTCTACACACAACCTCTGCATCCTGCTGGTCAAAGGCAGCGTCACACACTGAAACCCACGACTGATCATCAAGTATCTCTAACCTCCCAGAGCAGCGAGAACCTCCAACCAGCCGGACTCCTGAAAGAACAACACAGGAAAAACTAAATTTAAAGTTAGAGAACTTCAATAATGAGTCAGATATATAATCAATACATCAATCAACGAGAAATCATATCTTCCTTTATCTTTTGAAATAAAAGATATTTATTATGAAAAC
>JAVALU010002421.1:0-59603 GCA_030770095.1 Gila robusta
AGCGTCCCTCCTCCACCCCTACTCCTCACTCTTGATTATTCCCATCCCAGCCAGGGATGAGTGGGAGTGCTCTGGGTTAGGGCCAATTTACGAGCTTGGAGTCCTCTCCTTGACAGGACGCCAAATACGCCTATTTTATACTATATCTGATTATATGTAACTGTGAACGGTAACACTTTATTTTACAGTGTCCTTGTTACATATGTTACATGTACTTACCGTGGTAAAAAGAGTAAATTATGCTTAATTACATGCAACTAACCCTCAACCAAAACCTAATCCTACCCTAACCATATAGTAAGTACATGTAGGTAATTATTATTACTCAGTACTTAAAACATATAATTACACTGTAACAATGACACCTTAAAATAAAGTGTAACCGTGTGAACTTGTGAGCACTCTATTGTTAACTAAGTATAAATCAAAAAACACTATTAAAGTGTCTGTCTCAAAGTTCTTATGGAAATGTAAACTTAAACGCCAAATAAAAAGTGCATTTTATCCTCCAAAGAACTATAGCTCAACTCAATAAATCATAAAGCTGAACATGGCCCTTAAAAAAACATTTTGCTGAACTTAAAAAACAGCAAAAACCCACACAAAAATATTTTTTAAAGTTTATGCTGGATTTCACCTTGTGTTTTTTTCTCCACCCATTTGTTGATGTTGACACGAGCAGCCTCTGATTTGTTCTTGAAGTCCACCTTCTCCAGTCCGGCTTCATAGTAGCTTTTTGCTTCATTGAGGAATTTCTGTTACATAGCAAACCAATTGAAGTGCAAATGATATTAGAGCCGAGAACATTTCCAGAAACTTGTTCTTTAATAACAAGACCAAACCTAGGATTATTTGATTCGAGTCTCACCTCAACAAACTGGTAGGATTGCTCTCCGTAGAGGCGGTTGGCAAGACTCAACATATACGGGACTCCTGGTTTGTTCAGCTCACTCATGAACTTGTTGAAGCTGGAATGAATTTGGTCCACTGAATCATGATGTCCTGGAGTCGCGGCATCAGGTTTGAGAGGGGTTTTAAAGCCCAAGACCTGCACAGCATTATTGTGGGTAGAATTAAAAAAATATAACCTCACTATTCTGATAAATTCAGCATATAGTAAAATACAGCATATAATAGTTTAAAATACTGAACATGATGATGCATCAAACACACACATATAGCTTAAATATACATTTTGAATTCTGAACTACTGACCATAAAACATACTACATAAGTGTGAGATCACCTTAATCATCTGAGCTGCTGTGTTTCCTCTTGCACCGAGCGACACCATGGCCAGAGCCGAGGAGATGCTGACAGGAGAGAAGAACACATTTCCTGATGCGTTTCCTCCGCTGATCTTCTTGAACAGGTTGAGGGAGAACTGTGTGTTTGCTGCAGACAAAGACTCCATTTTCACAAGCTGAGCAAGAAATAGCAGTAGTTTTATCAACAGCAGATTTGAAAATCTTCTTCGCACAATCTAGTTCTATTAGATCTGTTTTAATCAAATGTTATTACTGTGTTGGTTATCATTTAAATTGCAAACATAAAAGTACCTCTAAAAGCATTACCTAGAGTAGTCAGTAGAAATTATGAAGTTTCCCAGCGTGTCTGAGGTGAATGAATCGTCAGTTATAGATGTCGTTCCAATAAATGATGCCTCACCCTAAAACGCCCAGCTTTAAGCCAATCAGAAAATCAGCTTGTAACATACCCTGTAATTACTCAACTGATGTTTTGTTTATCATAAGTAAAAAAATAATAATAAAACTTTGTGTATAGCTGAAGAAACTAACATGAACACAAGAAAGATAAATGATAATTGTATTAATCATAATGTGTGTACAACTCAATAATGAATTAGCTGATGATAGTTGGAGGTGTCACTGTGAGACTTTGACAAATCAATAAAAACATAATAGAAATAATTATCCTTATCACCACACACCCAAAGTACAAATGCTCTTCTAAACAACATTTGAGTTACAATTATAAGCACTTCATTTAGTGATTGTGATCTGTGATTTTACTAAGGTATTCATGTCAGTTTGTTATGTAAAACAAGGTCGTGCATATATGTATCATGAAATACATTTTCATATGTGATATAATTATTAACCCAAGTGTAATAATTAATGTGATTATGTATTTATTTATTAGGTAATATATGTATGATAGATAGATAGATCTCTGATTTAACCTTACAGCTTACAGAAATACAGATCCATTCAGAATGTTAAAGAATGTTGGTAATCAAACAGTTAATGTCAGAAATTGACTTCCATAGTAGGAAAAAAACCGATGGAAGTCAATGATATCGTCAACTGTCTGATTACCTACATTCTATAAAATATCTTCTTTTCTGTTCAACAGAAGAAAGAAACTCGTACAGGTTGGGAACAACATGACGGTGAGTAAGTTATGACAGAATTTTAATTTTGGGGTGAAATATCCCTTTAAAAACAAATGTTGCATCAATAAATAACTATTTATTCTCATTAAAAACACCCAATAACTGTGAATATACTTATCAACATAATCATAAAGACTGTAGTTTTTAAAACACACAACAATTAGTGGTTAAGGTTACAGATGCTCTTAAACGGCCTCTGATGATTTGCCCTTTTTTGGCACCCGACAACTCACCCATTTCACACACAGCTTGTACTAAACACTGCCGAAAAACACATATACTGCACTGATATACAAACTAGAGAATTTAAACAACAAAAATTAAATGATGATTGCAATGTTTTGTTTTTTTCACTGTAGCCTACACAAAAGATATTAACCCCTATTATAATGGGTGTCCATATTATTTTGTCCAACTCCTGTATTTTATTTAATAAAATGTCACATTAGAACACCAAATCTAGTTCAGAGAAAATTTGCATAGTAGAATCTGAAGATTGCTGGATTCATTGCAGCAGGAAGTAGGAGAGCATAATATGCTGATGATAAAGTAACCAACATTAGCATTCATTTCTGTTCGTCCTGTAGTTGTGAAATAGAAAACGTGCCCAAAATCCAATTCTGCTGGATATTCCCATTTTGCGCAGAAGTTAAATTCACAACTTTGGATGGAAACAAAGCTTATAGCTATTGCTCATTTAGCTCATAGCTATTGCTCATATAGCTCATAGCTAAGTCATCTTAGAGACGCAAAAATATTTCCTCAGAACACAAGTTGTGCTATTTGAAACACAATTTAAAGCAGAATTATCATGCACCAAGCAATCCTCGTTGTAGTTAAAACATTAAAACACAGCATGCCACAGGAGAAGTGTTCAAAAGCAGCACATCCACTACAAATATATATATTCATTTATATTTAAATTAATATATATAAAAAAAAATACTTCTGGATAATAAATTCATGGAATTTCAGTGCTTAACTCCATTAATGAGTTTTCTAAATGTGTATATCAGATGTTAAAACGAGTTAAAATCATTCTGTTTGCTTTATTACTTCACTCACTCCACTAAAGGAGTGTGTAAGCACTATAAATCCCGACGTGTACGTGGAAAATTGTGTATGCACATTTCTATGCCCAGTTTGTGCGTATACGCAACATGTAGCCCAAGATGAATTTTCTGCACAAGATGATATAGAGTATCTACTAATGCTCTGTTTGGATTTTAAAGGGTTTCAGTTGTCTGAGTTCTGTGGTTTAGCTCTGTGCTGAAGAGTAGAGCCTGTGGTTAGGTTGAGTATGAGCCGAGAAACATTGACGCTGCTGCATGTTGCTTTATTTAAAGGCAGTAACTGTGTTGATGCAGTGATCTCTATGCTAATTATGTTTTTGTAATTTATGTAGTTTTGCTAACACATGCATGTGAGCTGTTATTATGATGAAATGCACAAGATTACACATTAAGTGTTTATTTTAATTATTATTTAAAGTCAAATGAAATAAGTATAAATATTATTTTTTAAACTTAATGATTTAAGGCAATCAGTTTCCCCAAATGAAATGAGTTAACTTCCATGGTATTATTACGGTAACATTACAGTAATGATTACAGTAGGATAACTATAAAATAACAGTAAAGGGAACTTACTGTTAAGGGAACTTACTGTTAAACAATTAACATTTTTTTTTTCTGTAGCATTTTACAGGCTTTCACAGTTAAAATTACAATATTTTTGAAAGTATTGTAAATATGTTATATAAATATACAATATATATTTTATATATATATATATATATATATATATATATATATATATATATATGGGAATTGATTTTATCTAGACATTATCTATTTATCATTTATCTATATTACCTAGACTACATCTCCCACCCAAAAAATTGTAGGCTATAACGAGATTATTTGGGTTTGTGACAAAATCTGGCAACCATAAAGACACGCAATTAAAAAACACCCACATAAAATATTTAACTTGTTTTAACTATATGCTAAATGCCTTAATGTATGGGTTACCTTATGAAACGATATATTATAAAATTCTTAAGCTGAAATACCTGAATAAACCAAAAAACGTCCTCTTTCAGGCTTGTCTGTTGGAATATTACTGTCATCAATTTAACAGTAATATAAGAATTACTGTAATTATTTTCCAACTCTGTTGTTTTTTTCAAAGAATAGCATAAATTCACAGCAACTTTCCTGTAGTTTCTACAGTAAGACAAAGCTGAAAATACAGCAATAATACTGTAAAAGCTACAGTATAAAATCGACAGCAACTTACTGTAAACTGTTTCTACAGTAAACTTTCACTGATAATACAGCAATAATATGAAAACAACAGAAATCATTTACACCCATTTGTTTTTACTGATTTATAAGCCTTTTTCACTAGTAGGTCCAGCAAAATGTCCTCACTAGTCGGCTGTCATAATATTTCATTAATAGGTGAGGACATTTGACCCTGACAAGTATAGCAAGCACACACAAAAACACACACACAAAACAAGTGTTGTGGACAGACATTAAAAAAATCTCTCACGCCATCTAGTGATGACAGTGTGATTTAACATGACTCACTCATCCATTGTGCCAAGTTCATATATATATATATATATATATATATATATATATATATATATACATACAACCCCAAATCAGAAAAAGTTGGGACATTTTGTAAAATGCAATACAATCAAGAATCTGTGATTTGTTCATTCTATTTAACCTTTTATTAGCTGACAAAAGTACAAAGAAACGTTTTCCAATGTTTTCACTGACCAACATAATTGTATTTTGTAAATATGAACAAATTTTGATTTTGATGGCTGCAACACACCCCAAAAAAGTTTGGACAGAGACATGTTTACCACTGTGTCACTTCACCTTTCCTTTTAATTACACTTTTTAATCATTTGGGAGTTGAGGATACTAATTGTTGGAGTTTTGCTAGTGGAATATTTGCCCAATCTTGTCTGATACAAGACAGCCGCTCAACAGTCTGTGGTCATCGTTGCCTGATTCTCCTTTTCATGAGTCATACATTTTCCATAAGAGACATATCTGGACTGCAGTAAGGCAGGCACATCCCTTCGATGGTGCAGAGTGTCTAGAAACCACTCAGTTTTAGCATGTGCAGAATGAGGCCTGGCATTGTCTTGCTTCCCAGGAAAGATGTCATCTTGATGGCAGTTTATGTCTCTGTACAATCCAAATACATGCCTCCATGTCAATGGTACCTTCACAATAATGCAAGTTACCCATACCGTTTGCAATGATGCACCTCAATACCAGCACAGATGTTTGCTGTTGCACCTGTCGCTGGTGAAAGTCTGGTTGGTCCCTTTCGTCTTTGAGACTGAGAACTCTGTGTCCATTTTTTTCCAAAAACAAGCTGAAACATGGACTCATCTGACCACAGCACACATTTCCACTGTCTTCTAGACCATCTGAGATGAGCTCAGGCCCAGAGAACTCGCCGGCATCTCCACATAGAACTGATGTAAAGCTTTCTCCTTGCGTAACAGAGATTCAAGTGGCATTTCTTGATGCAGAGTCAGACTTTGTTCAGTGAAAATGGTTTTCCAAATTACTCCTGAGCACATGTGGCTGTATTTGACAGAGTAGCATGATGGTATCTTGTGCAATTCCATCTGAGGGCTCAAAGGTCACGCACATTCAACAGAGGTCTACTGCCTTGCCCTACACAGACTGAGATTTCTCTGGATTCCCTGAATCTTGTGACAATATTATGTATGGAAGATGATGAAAGGCATAAATTCTTTGCAATCTTGCATTGAGAAATGTGATTTTTTAATTGTTTGACAATTCTCTCAAGATATTTGGCACAAAGTGATGAGCCATGACCAGGGCCGGCGCGTGCACTTCTGCCGCTCTAGGCGAAAAACAATTGTGCCGCCCCTCTATTTGCAATGTATACCAGCAACAACACACAAAGACCAATATGCATACATATAACGCAAAACCAGCAACAACACACAAAGACCAATAAGCCATAGGCCTACATATAACGCAAATAGTGCGCAACGCGCGTGTGCCCAAAATGTCAACAATATTAAAGTTTATGCAGGAGGCAATGCCTTCTGGCATTTTTCTTTAAGCAGTCATGACAGGACTTTTCCAAATAATCACATTTCACCTCCTCAAATTACTGTTGCAAATCTCTTTACACCACTTTATTATGTGCGTAAAACACACACAAATGAAATGTCCGCAAGCACGTTATATCATCAGCAGGTTCAGCATCTTAAATAAGGACTAGAGAGCAAATAAAGCTTAACTTACGTTTCAGAAGCGCGCACGGCGGGCCTTCATCGCAGCAAAGGTCTTAACGGCATCCTCTATTGCGAGTCTCTGTGCCAGTTCATGTTCTATGGAGATTGTTGCCAGTCCATTAAGTCTGTTCCCTGTTCACAAAACGTTCCCCATTCAAAGCAATCGGGACACCACATATGAAACAGCCTGCCACCGCTGTCAGCGAGCCGCCGTATTCAAGCACCGAGGGCGCGCGCGCCGCGCCCATACCTCCGGTTCAGTTTCCCGAGCACACGAAGTGCGGCGATCGGAACCCGGAGGCCATTCTGCCCCTAGCTGTACATGTAAAAGCATGGGAAGCGATTCCAGGGATATCAGAATGAGTGCTGAGCAGTGAGCACAATAAGACAGGGCTATTCGCTACAGTTCGCTCGCCGTCCCCCGCGCTTTCGAGCACGGAGCGCGACGAAAGTGAATACGGAAGTAGCACATCTACAGCGAACTGTAGCGAATAGAATGACTCAAGATAGTCAGTAAAATGATCCGAACTTCCCATCACCCAGTCATGACTCGTGAGAGCAGGGGCTGCTGGGCGGCGGCAGCTCAGTAAATCATATAAATAACCTATTTGGTGAATTGTTCATTTCCGGTTGGCACACATTTTGCCGCCCTTACAAAAGTGCCGCTCTAGGCAATTGCCTAGTTCGCCTATATGGACGCGCCGGCCCTGGCCATGACCCATCTTTGCTTAAAAAGACTGAGAAGCACTTTTACACCCAAACACGATACCCTCAACTATTACCAATTCACCTGCTCATTGTGGACTGTTTCAAAAGAGTTGGATAATCTAATTTGGATAATCTTTTCACTTTTATTTGGTCTCTGTCCCAACTTTTTTGGGCTGTGTTGCAGCCATCAAAATCAAAATTTGTTCATATTTACAAAATACAATTATGTTGGTCAGTGACAACATTGGAAAACGTTTTTTTTTTTTGTACTTTTGTCAGCTAATAAAAGGTTAAATAGAATGAACAAATCACAGATTCTTGATTTTATTGCATTTGACAAAATGTCCCAACTTTTTCTGATTTGGGGTTGTATATATATATATATATATATATATATATATATATATATATATATACATACCGGCGTGATGACTCCGACCCCAACCAGATGGATCTGGATAAATATTGTGAATGTTCTGATCCAATCTGACTTCTGACCTGTAATGCTGCCTGAATCATAAATATACACTGTTGGTTCGCTGGTCAGAGGAGAACTGGTCCCCGACTGAGCCTGGGTTCTCCCAAGGTTTTTTTCTCCATTCTGTCACTGATGGAGTTTTGGTTCCTGTCACTGTCGCATTTCTTCTCCTTTGTCGCCATTGGCTTTTGGCTTGCTTAGTTGGGGACATTTAATGCTAAATTTAACAATATTATTACAACATTATTTTCCTGTTATCTCTGTAAAGCTGCTTTGAAACAATCTGTATTGTAAAAAGCGCTATTTAAATAAACGTGACTTGACTTGACTTATTAGGTAATCAATAATTACTTAGTGAGATTGGCATCAAGAACTAAAAGGTAATTATGACATAATTAATTACTAATTAATTACTAATCACAACATTAACGTGGCTGAGACGTTAGCAATTGTCTTTTTTAAAATGCATCATTAATTACTCACCTAGTCACTATGCAGGAACTACTAGTGATCTGGACCATTATTTTAAAGTGAAAAGCATCTTTTTCACTTTATAATAATGGTCCAGATCACTAGTAGTTCTTGAAGATTGTCTTTTTTTTTCATAAAATGCACCACTAATTACTCAAGTACCAACCTGGTAACACTTGAGTAATTAGTGATGCATTTTATGACTAATAATTATGAATAGTAAAAATGATGACTGATTAAATTCTCAGACACACAATATTATTCTTTATAATTTGTCAGTTAGTTAATAGTTATTAATGAGGCTAATATCATGAAGTAATTATTGATTACCTAATAAGGAACTATCTCCTAAATTTGATATTACTGAATAGTAGCTGAAGTGTTAATGTAGTACAACTCATTAGTCCTGCAATACTTTCTACTGTCATAGTTAGGTCCTGTGTTTCCCCTTCATTGTGTTTTTGGTTTAGTCCTGTTTCTCAGTTTTCCCGCTCCTCGTCATCCCTCAGTTAAAACACCTGTTCCCAATGCTCATCATGTCTCTCACCTGTGTCCCCATTATGTTGCTTTGTTATCCCAAGCATTTAAGCCCTCTATTTCTCCCTATTCCTTGTCCGTTCTCGTCTTTGTACAACGTGTGATGTGGTTCCTGATTTTCTTTATTAAATATTCCTGTTTACTGTGATTCCTGCCACTACACGTACCCTGACACCTGCATAGTTACTTATTAATGACGGACCATTATTATTATTATTATTATTATTATTATTATTAAATGTTAACCAGAATAATCCAAAATATATATTTTTTTACATTCTTTGTATTTTGTGCAGAAGTATCAAGATTTTTAAATTACTCTGTAAGTAAATGCACACAGACAATTTCACTCAATTATTTACTAATGATTTTATTTATCAGAGGAACAGAGTCATCTAGAATTATCACTTCATTATCACTATCTTCAAGGAGAACAGAGGCGTCCATAAAACAGAATGACATTGGAGGGATTGTGTCGGATGAAGAAAAGGAAAGGGTGGTCTGCAATAAAGGTTTTTGGGGGAGAGGGCCTTACGGATGTCACTTCATTTATGACGACGGCGGTGGCTGCAGCCGCTTCGGTTCCTTCCTCATTTACTTCAACAAAGGCTTTATGGATCACCTTCGACACCACCAGGTCGTTGTTGGAGGACATGCCTGAAAGATTCACCTTCTTCTCGTCAAAAACATCCTCCATTCCCATGCTGATCAGAAAGCGTTCCATGTGGTAAGTTTCCAGCACCTTGAATTTAGGCAGAGACACTTGAACCTCCTCTAGGATCATCTTGCTGGGTTTGGTCCACTCCATGAGCTTCTCGTAGGTCAGTGCCTTTTCAAACTGGATAATAAAGTGACGCATGTTAATGAGTGTCTATTTGCATAAACTAGGGTCTGTTTATACAGCGTCAATGATATGACGTTTATTTTTTTGTATTTGAATCGGCAATGCAAGTCATGGAGACAGTAACTTGAATACACCTCTTCAATGGCTTAGATCTATGCAGTATTAACCCTGTAAAATCTGATAGGCTATGAAATAATGTATCAGTTATATATTTTGCAATTGGAACAGTTTATCAATATTTGTACAAAACATTTGTAAAAAAAAAAAATGCACAAAAAAAGTGCAGTATCATATTTGTTACACCAGGCTTTTATGGCTATATAGTATGATATAGTGAGAATATGGAGGAAAAAACAGCTCAATTATATTCACAGGCCGAAACTGAGCAAAAATATGCAATTTGGTGCAGATGCTGAAATTTATATGGCCAAAAAGTAAGATGAAATTCTGATAGCTTGTAATGTAAATAAATGAGATCTCTTTATGAGATCGTTCTCACAGTATAGCAGACTACTGACATAAAGTGCATTTAAAGGGCACCTATTATGCCCCTTTTCACAAGATGTAAAATAAGTCTCTGATGTCACCAGAGTGTGTATAAGTTTTAGCTCAAAATACCCAACAGATAATTTTTTACAGCATGTTTAAATTGTCACTTTTTGGGGCTCAGAAAAACACACCGTTTTAGTGTGTATCCCTTTAAATGCAAATGAGCAGCTGCTGTCGGCCCAGAGGGCGGAGCCTCACGAGCTCGCGCTCCTGTCAGGACAATCTCATTTCAAGGAATGATAATATCAAAAAAATAAACTCTCAGTAGCCGTGTTCATTTCGACCCGGAGTCGGACAATAATGCCCACAGAGCCAGATAATATATGCTGTATGTTGATAGAACAGGTATAGTCTAGTTTAATTACGGTTATTACTTATTTTTCCATCTTGCTTTTATCCACTATTAGTTTGTGCCTGTTGTAGCCAAAAATATACCGATGAGTTCAATGAAGTTTATTGGACATCACACAAAAGATGAAGCGTCAGTTTTACTCCAGAAAATCACTGTAAGAGCTGAATAAACACTGTATAAGAAGTCCGCATTAAAGTCTTATCCTCTCTCCCAGTCCCTCTCCCTTTCATTATCATCAACATACACAGCGAAGTACAAAAAAACACTCGTTACAACTGTAAGAATTGAAATGGGAAGGTTTAAATAAAGTTACGCGAGATATCGCGAGCGTGAGGGAAAGAAAAAACGTAAAAAGAGGAGGGGTCGAGAAAGAGGAAGAGAGAGATGAGATGGATAGAGAAATGGACAAGGTAGTCGGGTGGAACGATGTTGAGTCATAGTTAAGAGAAATGTTGAAATAAACACTGAGTTCTGAGCACAGAAGTCTTGTCTGACTCCTCTATCAAGTGACCGCGACAGATACAGAAATAGTCAAGAACCCACGCATAATACTGGGTAAGCACGGATTCCTCAAGACCCGCAACTCCGAGTATTACACAACTAACAGTAAACAAATATATACACACCTTTTCAGGGGGTGCTTAATAAACTGGATCAGATCCATACAGATCCATACAGATCCATCCTCGAGTACTAACGAGAGTAAATGAAGACTGCAATGTTCATTCTTACATAGGGTGATCATATTTTAGTTTTCAGAAAAGAGGACGGGGGTGTGGTTGATGGGTGGGGGCGTGGTTTGGGAGGCGTGGTTAAGGGGTGTGGTTTTAATGCATCAAAAAATACTTGACAAATGCATTCACAACCTTGCAACTATGTTATTGTACTTTAATACATGAAGTAATACAGGGACGTCGTTAGGCCTATTTTAGGGGGGCTGAAACTACTCCAAAATGTTCCTAAGCTACCCCAAAATGTTCAACCCTAAATGATAATAAGAACAACAATAACAATTCGATTTATCAATAACCTCATTGGAATGAGTATCCTCATTCATATTTAGAATTAGACACAACAAATGATATATATCCAGCTACAAAAAATAGCCGAAAAGTCGGAAGTTGGACAGAAGTACAAAGAGTCGTTGTGCTATCAAGATGATGCACCGCACCGTCTCGTTGCATTGGTGTGAACTGTGGCAGCTATCCCGCCTACACACACCGATACACACACTAACGGTAAAAGAAAGATTGGTAAGTGTCATGATACAGATTGAAATTGTAAGTTGTTTTTAATTACCTGCTTACCTTTAGCTACGTTTTCTTGAGGTAAAGGAAAGGGGATACGGGATATTTTGGTTTGCTATGGAAAACTGTAGTCTAGCTAGAGTGAACAAGCAAAATACAAGAAATGGTTAACTTAGCAAGCTAATCACAACTCTTTCTTTGCCAATATTATAAGCTATCTCTATAATAGGCATATTCTAAAACAATATCAATCCCCATAGAATGTTGTTGTCACTGAAAACTAAATGTCATAGGGTCCCTGTTAATGCTATTACCGTTGTATCCTTCAATTCATTAAGTTACTTGACTGGTTGTTGACATAAGTGTAGCTCTAGATGTGAGTGCAAAGATTTTGCAAACACAAGTTACAAATACCCTGGGGGCTAAGCCCCCCCCCGTCTTCCAATCCTAGTGACGTCCCTGAAGTAATACATCCTTTCCATTCAACGTTTGGCCCGCAACAATCGAATAATATTTTTTTTTAAATAGTTTAGCTTTTAACACCTTTTACATGACACTATTTCTTTTCATGGCCATAGGTTAAAATAAAAAATCTACTACACTATTTCAGTAAAAAACAATTTCAATCCTTCTGATGTTCTCTTGTAGCCCATACTTTCCTTATGTGGGCTTCTAGGTCGCTAGCACCTTTATTTGACACTGACACGTACGTGCCAGCTTTGCAGGTCATGCATTCTGCTTTACACGGATCCCGACCGAAACGAAAACACAGGAATTTTCTCTGTAAATCATCTGTGAATTTACGAACAAACTCTTAGTCTGTTCTGTTACGACCACAGAGGTCACCTATGAACTCTCAGTCTGTTCTGTTACGACCACAGAGGTCACTATGAACTCTCAGTCTGTCCTGTCACGACCACGTGTTCTCCCTGGAAAAGCCTGCCTGCCCTGTTATGGCAACGGAGGCCATTACTGAACTCAAGAGTCACACCTGTCAGCTGAAGCACCAATGATAGCCACAAGAGGACACTCTTACTGTCTCCTTGATCATATCATGAACCACATTTCCCATAACCCCTTGCCTGGACTAATCGTGTTCTGATTACTTGCACCTGTGTGTTATTATCGCGTTTACTCTTGCCTATTTAAGCCCTGTGTATCCATTCTTACTTTGCAAAGTCTTGTTTGTGTCACACTGCATTTCTGAGCACTTTTCTGGTTTCCTGTGTAATAGTTTTAGATCTTCTGGATTTTCCTGTTTGCCTGTGATATCTTCCCTGTTGTTATCTGGATTGTTTGCCTTGTGGTTTAATCATTTTCCTGTTTTATGGATTACGATTCTGGATTGCCCCAATAAACAACTGCATTTGGATCCTCAACCTGTGTGTCTCTGA
The DNA here is from genome assembly GCA_030770095.1 of Gila robusta. NCBI lineage: Eukaryota > Metazoa > Chordata > Actinopteri > Cypriniformes > Leuciscidae > Gila > Gila robusta. The sequence goes on from JAVALU010002421.1 coordinate 13,309, forward strand.
GCAGTTTGTGACGACAGCACTCTTTATAGTTTTAAACGGCATTTCCAAATAATGAAACACTGCACCATACTAGCAGAACCTGTGCTGTCTCACCTTCTGAAGGCCAGTGGTGTCGTCTTCCATCTTATTTGGAAGGATGATCAACATACTGAGATTCTTCCCGACATACGGCAGCTCCAGAACCTGACTGTTGATCTCTGGGATGAAGGCCAGAGGAAACTTTGACTTCTGTTGCATCATTTTCACTGGTTTAGTTTGAATCTGCCAAACATCAGTGGAAACACTTTATAACAGCTCTTTTTAAGACTGTTAAAATTATTTTTTTAAAAAGAGCATGAAATCTCACCTTGTTCAGCTTAAACTGCCCATCTCTGGTGGATTCCTTTGGGAATTTCTTCTCCCAGTTTCCCTTGAAGTAGATGGCGTTCACCAAGACCAGTTTCGTCATCTTATCAATGACTCCCTTTGGCACCAAGTCCTTGATCTTCTCTAGAATACAAATGGATAAAATTGTGTACTTTGATCAGTGATTTAATTGATTCTCATAGGCCTAAATTAATTGACTGAATCTCTAACACTCTATTGTTATTTAAGTCTAAATAAAAATAAAACACTATTAAAGCGTCTGTCTCAAAGTTCTTATGGAATAAAGTTTTTATGAACTTAATGGCCAAATAAAAACCGCATTAAAGTCAAAACTTTAACCTCCAAAGAACTTTATAACTCAACTCAAGAACCCATTAAGCTGAACATGGTCCTTAAAATAACATTTTGCTGAACTTAAAAAGCAGCAAAAATACATCAAAGAAGTATTTGTGGAGTAAGTTTATGCTGAATTTCACCTTGTGTTTTTTTCTCCACCCATTTGTTGATGTTGACACGAGCAGCCTCTGATTTGTTCTTGAAGTCCACCTTCTCCAGTCCGGCTTCATAGTATCTTTTTGCGTCATTGAGGAATTTCTGTAACAAACAGACTGAGGTGTAAACGATATTAGAGTTGAGAACATTTCCAGAACCTCCAGTGAATAAACCATATCTTACCTCAACAAACTGGTAGGATTGCTCTCCGTAGAGGCGGTTGGCAATACTCAACATATACGGGGCTCCTGGTTTGTTCAGCTCACTCATGAACTTGTTGAAGCTGGAATGAATTAGGTCCACTGAATCATGATGTCCTGGAGTCGCGGCATGTGGGTTGAGAGGGATTTTAAAGCCCAAGACCTGCACAGCATTATTGTGGGTAAAATTAATAAAAATAACCTCACTATTCAGATATGTTTAACATATAAACTCTAAAAAAATGCTGGGTTGTTTCAACCCATGTTTGGGTCAAATATGGACCCAATATTTAAGTTAGTATTAAAAAACAAGATATAATTGTTTAAAATACTGAACATGATGATGCATCAAACACACACATATAGCCTATATATACATTTTGAATTCTGAACTACTGGTCATAAAACATACATAAGTGTGAGATCACCTTAATCATCTGAGCTGCTGTGTTTCCTCTTGCACCGAGCGACACCATGGCCAGAGCCGAGGAGATGCTGACAGGAGAGAAGAACACATTTCCTGATGCTTTTCCTTCGCTGATCTTCTTGAACAGGTTGAGGGAGAACTGTGTGTTTGCTGCAGACAAAGTCTCCATTTTCACAAGCTGAGCAAGAAATAGCAGTAGTTTTATCAACAGCAGATTTGAAGGTCTTCTTCATCATGACACAATCTGTTTTAATCAAATGTTATTACTGTGTTTATCATATAAATTGCAAACATAAAAGCACCTCTAAAAGCATTACCTAGAGTAGTCAGCAGAAATGATGAAGTTTCTCAGCGTGTCTGAGGTGAATGAATCTCTGGTTATGGATTTCCTTCTAATAAATGATGCCTCACCCTAAAATGGTCAACCTTTAAGTCCAATCAGCTTGTAACATTCCCAGTAATTATTAAACTGATGTTTATCCACCTGGATCAGCATAAGACTTAGATTCCGTGACTCATTCTTCATTTCTTTATAAGTAAAAAATAAGTGTAAAAAGAAACTAACCTGAACTTAAGAAATATAAATGATAATTGTATTAGTCATTCTTAATCATAATGTGTATGTACAACCCCATAACGGATTAGCTGATAACTGTTGGAAGTGTCACTGTGAGACCTTTTAAAAAAACATAATAAAAACTAAGTAATTAAAAATAATGATCCTCATCACCACACACCCAAAGTACCTGTATAAATGCTTGTCTAAACAACGTTTGAGTTACAATTATTTGCACTTAATTTAGTGATTGTGATCTGTAGTCTTTACTAAGGCGTTTGTGTCAGTTGGTTATGTAAAACAAGGTCATGTGTTGTGCATATGTGTATCATGAAATGCTTTTTCTTAATCATATAATAGAAATATAACCCAAGTATAATAATTAATGTGATTATGTATATATTTATTAGGCTAGGTAATATGTGTATTATATATATATATATATATATATATATATATATATATATATATATATATATATGATAGAAAGATAACATTTCAAAATAGACTTTACTGGAAACAGACGTAGAAACACACATACACGAAACAATAACTGATGACAAAGGACTGAACCGATCAGGGAGTAAATGTACATGTGGGTTGCGTCCGAAAACTGATAAATGCTGTCTTCAGAGGACACATCCCAAGGTCGGAAGGCCTTTTAGCCGGTTAGTTACACTTCCTGTCTCCTGAGATCCCTTCCTCTGATCGATTTTTGAAGGCAGTGTAAAGACCACCCTTTGGCCCAACGACGGAATCCAACGGTGTGGGCGAAGGTATAATGCGTGTATGTATTTTCAGCGGTTTTAATATTACTTTAGCTCTATGCTTAATCTGACTCCAATTTCAAATGATAATCAAATTTAGATCGTGTTTCTTATTAGAAAATAATCATAAATATTGATTTAGATATTTGATTATTCTGGGTATCCCATATTCAATTATTCGTTCATTAAAGGACTCGGTATCGCTTTGAGACGTCACGTCACGAATGTGCGCTCACGATCACAAACTAGCCAGTTCTGAAATAGTCAGAGGATGCAGTGCAAACTATTTTACCCTTAAGATGCCGCTCAATGCTGACTCATAACAAAAGGTGTAATTTTTTTAATAGTCGCAAGATGCAACGTGCTAAGTCAGTGATAGACAGAAATCAGAAAGTCTCCTTAATGATGCGCTCCATACTCCATTCATTAGTGCCTTCAGTGTGATCTATCCTGGTCAGAGATTTGCGGAAACACTATACTACACATTAATCCATTCTCGAAAAATGATTTCAGAATAATGCAGAATAAATCAAATATAACATTTTATTTGTCAGGTAAAAATGTATCATGCCAATTACACAAGTAAATGATTAAAAGCCAATTCAGAAATAATAAATACATAACATCAATTGCTCAAAGATGACTCTAAGAGTAAGAAATGCATTCCTGACAAAAACACACTGTGGTGTGTGTGTGTGTGTTCCGACGGAAAGCACTGACACAACACTGCATGGGGGTTTTCTGGTTACAGGTTCCCAAAGACTGCTCTGCCACTTACCCTTATATACCCAGACCAGAACAAAAGGCTTGTTCAAATATGAGTTGTTTTGGGTCAATTCAAGTACCCCAGGGGGTAACACCTGGTTTCGTGGGAGAGGAGAGAATTATCAGATATCTTGAAGAGACACCACCCAAAGAGGAGAACAGGATTCACCTAAGTATTCAATCTTTCTCATAATACCAATGACTGCAATGAAATTAACACCATTTTACCAATCGCACTGAGACATTTAAAATTATACCAAACATGAAAAGGAAAAACAAAAGATTCACAAGATACATCATATGTGATATATAGACATTCTCAGTGACCTTTTAGTGACTTGAATCAGGGGGAAAGGAAGAGAGGAGGGAGAGGGGGATGCAGAGATAAGGAAGGAGAAAGTTTGGACAAGACGATGTCCTGTGCTCTTTCTTTGAGATCTTCTGCCCAGGGTGTGTTTTATGGCTTTATTGCAGGGTGAGTTTTATCTCAGCTTTTGTCTTAGCAGGAAAATCCAGTCTTACAGCAGCATAGATGTATCCTTCATCGCCTTTGATATCCCAAAATCCTGTGCTTTCCATTCTGTGACAGTTGAGCTAGAAAAATAAAGATGGTGTCTGAAAGTTGTGCCTGGTCGTCAGTTTGTGTGTAAATGTACATTTTTGATCAATGTTTTCCACTTTTGTCATTTCTAGCAAAAAAAATACTATTGTAGTTGTTAAATATTTACCTAGATTTCACCAAAGCTTGCTCTATTTTGCTGAAGATTATTAAACCGTAACACTGCCTCAGAAGTCTCAAAAATATATATTAGTGAGGACATTGCATAGACTTCCATTGATTTTATATCAGGTTAATGATATTTTCTATTACCCAACCCCTACCCCTAAACCTAACCACACAAACAGTAGTATGAATGCAAAAGTGTGTTTTGTTTTTTATTAACACAACGTTTATGGGATGCATTTTAATTCTGGCTTATAATATGGTGTTGAGTAACTCCTTAATGTACACTCTTCTGAAGTTTGGGGTCAAGTTTTTTTTTGAGAAAGAAATTAATACTTTTATTCAGCAAGTATGCATTTAATTGACTAAAAGTGACAGTAAATATACTTTTACATTGTTTATTTCTTTTTAATAAATGTTTATTTATTCTATTTAAATAAATCCGATTTATAAACCTTTTTAAATTTATGACCAATAAAATGTCCTCACTAGTCGGTTGTCATTATATTTGACCCTCACAAGTATAGCAACACAACACACACACACACACACACACACACACACACACACACACACCACACACACACACACACACACACACACACACACACACACACACCGATCGCATCTACGCCACAGTGTGAAGTGGATGATCATGACTCATTCATCCAGTGCCACGTTCAACTGTGGCATATAGGCAACGCTGAATTATTATAAATAAATAGAAATATATAAAAAGTGTTATGTAGCCCATTGAATCATTCTCAGACTAAATGCTGACAATAACTGGACCGCATAGGAGAGAATTGTCAGAAGACACATTTATTTACACAAAAGCAGACAATGGTCCAAGATAATTACCAAAGCAATGTTTTAAGTGTGAAAATATAAAGCTTTCCCCCTTTAAGCTTTCGTTTTGTGTCGAGTGATTTTTGGAGAGTGACTGTTTCATCTCACAGCAAGACACAATGCCCAGAAGTGAAATGCATTGACCTAACAGTATCTGAAATGTATGGCATTGCCAGGGGAAGGAGTACAGTGAGAAGTGTCTGGTCTCCGCTTACTCCTTTTCCACCAGAATTGTTCATGTTCTGGAGCCAGAGTCTGTTCTCAGCCAGTCACAAGCCTGTCGTGTGTTTCCACAGACTTGACCAACAAACGTTGACATAATGCTGCCAGTGCTACGTGTTGTTTACCTGACAATAACCAGTTAAAAATCAAACAGTTTGTGTGCATGTTCTGTTTTGCTGTTCACACAGTGCCGGGAGTGATTTAGTGTACGGCAGCTCGCACAAACTCCCTGTACTCTCATCCGTCCTTTTTTTTGGAGGTATATTGTTATCAGTGGTAGTAAATTTATTATATAGGGATGAATAAGTGCTCAAGTAGTGGAAGAGTATTTCTTAATAAATATGTCATGAATTCACACACCATTGTGTGATGTAGACTAATAAAAAATCCTTTTCAACATGACTATAACTCTATATATTCTCCCACTCCCATGGTCAAAATCCTTAAATTGACAAGTATTTAATCCGAACTTAACACTTTTGAGCAGATGTTGGGGATTTTGTAGAGACAAGGTCATCATCCAAGAGGTAAACAGAAAAGATTTGAAAACTTCTTGTGAACTTGTACCAAGAACGGTCATAGCCTATACTTAAAGTTATGGAGTTCAGAACTATATAAAAGTAGCTTTCAAAAAAAAAAAAAAAAAACTAAATGTTAAACAGATTAATCCAAAATACTGTTTTGTACATTCTTTGTATCCTGAAGTTGTACAGAACTATATCAAGACTCCGTTAAAGTAAATGCACACAGACAATTTCACTCAATTATTTTCTAATGATTTTATTTATCAGAGGAACACAGTCATCTAGAAATATCACTTCATCATCACTATCTTCAAGGAGAACTGAGGCGTCCATAAAACAGAACGACATTAGAGGGATTATGTCGGATGAAGAAAAGGAAAGGGTGATCTGCAGTAAAGATTTTTGGGGAAAAGCACATTGAGCATCCTATATATATGGTGGCGATGGTGGCTGCAGCCGCTTCAGTTCCTTCCTCGTTTACTTCACCAAAGGCTTTATGGATCACATTCGACACCACCAGATCGTTGTTGGAGGACATGCCTGAAAGATTCACCTTCTCCTCATCAAAAACATCTTCCATTCCCATGCTGATCAGAAGACTCTTCATGTCATAAGTTTCCTCCATCCTGAATTTAGGCAGAGACACTTGAACCTCCTCTAGGATCATCTTGCTGGGTTTGGTCCACTCCATGAGCTTCTCATAGGTCAGTGCCTTTTCAAGCTGGATAATAAAGTGAGACATGTTAATGTGTGTCTATTTACATAATCTGGGAGTCATGGAGACAGCAACTTAATTTTATATGATTTTATTATTTTATTCACAGGCCGAAACTGAGCAAAAATATGTAATTTGGTGCAGATGCTGAAATTTATATGGCCAAAAGGCAAGATTGTAATCTAAATCATTGAGATCTTTATAACAGTATAGCAGACGACATAAAATACATATAATATCAATCGTCACTCTATATCTGCTAATAATATGTCTTAGTAAGATGATATTTAAGTGCATATATAATATATAATGCAACGCAATGATTGAGATGAACAAATAAATGCTCATCAAAATCCTGATAAACCAGTAAACCTAAGTTGCTTCAGTCCAGTAAGTGTAAGACTTACTTGCTAAAAAAAAAAAAAGATCAATCTGAGCTGTCTCACCTTCTGAAGGCCAGTGGTGTCGTCTTCCATCTCGTTAGGAAGGATGATCAACATACTGAGATTCTTCCCGACATACGGCAGCTCCAGAACCTGACTGTTGATCTCTGGGATGAAGGCCAGAGGAAACTCCGCCTTTTGATACATCATCTTCACTGGTTTAATTTGATTCTGCCAAACATAAATGGAAACACATTATAACCTCTTTTTCATCATTTCATTATGACTGTTACAAATATTTTTAAAATAATATTAAAAAACAGCTTGCACTCTTACCTTGTTCAGCTTAAACTGCCAATCTCTGGTGGATTCCTTTGGGAATTTCTTCTCCCAGTTTCCCTTGAAGTAGATGGCATTCACCAAAACCAGTTTCGTCATCCCATCGATGGCTTCCTGTGGCACCAAGTCCTTGATCTTCTCTAAAATACAAATGGATATTGCTTATTTTGAGGAGTGATTTGAACTGGTTGGTTTGATATTTTTATCATTTAGCTCAACTCAAGAAACCATGAAGCCAAACATGGCCCACGAAAAGACATTTTTGCTGAATCTAAAGTGCTGCAAAAAACATGAAATAACTTTTATTTGTAAGAGTGTAGAATAAGTTTCAAATTGAGAATAAGTTTATGCTGGATTTCACCTTGTGTTTTTTTCTCCACCCATTTGTTGATGTTGACACGAGCAGCCTCTGATTCGTTCCTGAAGTCCACCTTCTCCAGTCCGGCTTCATAGTAGCTTTTTGCGTCATTGAGGAATTTCTGTTACATAGCAAACCAATTGAGGTGTTAATGAGTTGAGAAAATTTCCAGAACCTCCAGTGAATAAACCGATTCTTACCTCAACAAACTGGTAGGATTGCTCTCCGTAGAGGCGGTTGGCAAGACTCAACACATACGGGACTCCTGGTTTGTTCAGCTCACTCATGAACTTGTTGAAGCTGGAATGAATTTGGTCCTCAGGTTTTTCCTCTGGACATTTCTGTTTGCATCAACAATATCAGATTTAATCAGTTGAATCAGACGAACCCAAAGGATACATGCATCTCTACAGTAAATACAGCTGTTCATGCAACAGAACATTGACAGAATGTTAGCTAAAGTTCTGAGAACGTTCCCTGTTAACTGGGTTAGTGTTTGATGTAAATATTCATACGAAACCTTGAGTTCAGCAGGTGTTTGAGGTTTCTGGGTTTGCTGCATCATTGGTGGTTCATTGTTAAAGCCCAGGACCTGCACAGCATTGTTATGGTAGAATTAATAAAGATAACTTCAACATATTAAGTGCATTTCTCAAATGCTCATTAAAATAGTTTAAAATGTGCTAGAAACGACAATGAAGAACTGATGATTTCAAACACATTCTTTGTTGTTTTTGGCCCTCAGGCCTTTGATAATTAAATGAGTGGAAAGAGTGATTAATTGCTGGCACTTTACTGTTTATCCCGGGTTGGTGAAAAGTCCCCTATGGATGACCTACTAATTCCAATATTCCGAAGTGCGCATTCAATGGACACTTTACTATCCTATGAGGCCACGGGAGAAGATTTATGAATGGCATTTATGAAAGGCCAACTGACGCTGGTGACACATGACAGTAACAACATGGCGGATGTAGTACGTCTGCATTTCATACATACTACACATTCATACTTCATATAACACACTTTTTAATGCCGACAAAGTAAATTCAAATGTAGTACATACTCAGACAGTATGCGATTTCAGACGCAGCTACAGATTAGATCTCATTCCGGAAACACAATTTTTCCGTTTGTGAAAGCATTTTTACATATATATTATGTAAATGCTATATACAGAAATGGGAAGTAACGATGTACAAATAGTCCGTTACTATCCTTAAGTCGATTTTTCTGGTATCAGTACTTCAAAACTTTTTACTTTCACTCTTACTTTTGATGCAAATACTGTATCTGTACTTTCTACTTACATTTTCAAACCTGGCTCATTACTTTAATTCTAATCTGTATTTGGTGGCATGATTAATACTATTTCTTGTCATTGTGTGCCTTTTTCAACAGAAAACATGACTCCCCCATTGGTGTATAATTTTAAAAGTAAAAGACTATCACGCACCACAGACGTACTATAAGCTCCCATGGAGAAGGCAACAAGAACAATGATTAACGTTATGAATGAGGCAGAGGGAGTTGGCGATATTGACATGACTGAGAATAGAGACATTCCTGATCATGCATGGCCATATATGAGAGAGATTATGTAATTGTCTGCATTAAAAAAAGGATTCCTGGCGAATACGCTGCTAATTGTGTCAACATAAAAAGCACAAAATGCTGGCTTTCAAGAATTCGCTGTTGAATTTATGAAAGCACTTAAAGGTTGTGTATGACCGTTAATGCCCCGTTTTTGAAGTGATTCACAGGGGTTCAGATTTTGGAGCGGCTAAGGATTTTTCCCTACATTTTTGTTTCTCAGTGTTGTATAAGGGATGTTGCCACATGTTGCTAGTGCTGATGGCACACACATTAATATTCAGTGTTTAGGACAAATTGTTTAGGCCAGTAAATAATCTTATGTATGTGTCTGTTATCAGTCATGTCACCAATTTGAGCAGTACTGCTTTAAAAAAACTCTTTTTCTTTTTTATTATGTAAATGTGTAAATGTGTTAATTTCTCCAGTATTAAGCGGTCATCTGAAACCTGACAGGTTAAGTCAGATAGTTTCCATATGCTGTAAAACCGGTAAACCAGGTGAAGTGTAAATTATGCTTGTATTCTAATTTTCTTTCTGTTTGTACTAAATAAAATTTACAGTATAACTCCATCAGCTTAGTCTTTTCTCTGCTTGTGTTCTATATTGTGGTTGTTCAGTCTGGATACATTCATTAGCTAACAAAATTATATTTGTAAGTTATTTTGTATTAAAGCATTAATAGGATGTGAGGTCCAGTTACCAGCGCGACACTAAAACGGGTATTATAGCAATGGCTACTTTTTACTTAAGTAGAGCCCATACTTTATTTTACCTTGAGTGAAAAAGTGTAGTGTACTTCAACTTTTACCAGAGTCTTAAACATGAATATCTGTACTCTTTCTTGAGTGAAAGAGGCTAAAAAGAGGGTAGGAAAAAGCACACAGGATTGAAATCAACACTTGAAATAATTGGGAAGCATGAAAATCAAGCGTAGCGTCAGTTCTGGCAGGTCACGTTTGTCAAGCTCGCGTCAGCTGACTCTCAGCTGATCCACGTCTGCCTATATGAATACGACACCTATCACTGTATACATAAGCTCCTTCAGTATTATCAGCAGCTATCGCGTTTCTCAGGAGTTAATTAAATGGAGAAATTCGGCAGGCAAACCGCATCATCTCATAAGGAATCGTACAATCGGGAATCGGGAGAGGAATTCGTTCCGCAAAAGGATTTCACCTCAGATTAATTTATCTTTTAAATTTACCTATTAAATTTTCGCCGCATCGATCATAAGCTGCCTGGTTTGGAGTGACCTCAGTCTGCATTGCTGCTCGCATCGCTGCATTATTGGACTCGACGTGGTTCACTCTCCATTCATCTCTGAAAGTCTTAACGAAGCTAAACCAAGTTCTACCAGAAAGACTCGGGAGAATTAATACTGTGACAATGAACATTTATTTAAGAGCTCAGCAAACAATCAAATTCTTTGGCGTAGGCCCTGTCCGTAACTCGCATTCCGAGGGTACGGAATCTGCATATCCTGCCTGAAGACGAAGGCAGGCGCGCAGCTCACCCCCCGCGGAGTAAGGAAGGGTGCCATCTGGTGGTGGTGGGGTGGAAGGAGGAGAGGACATCCTGACGACTTCAAGGTAGAGGGGAGAGCCCATCTGGAGGTGATGGGAAGGATGGAGGGGAGGACCCAGCATAGAAATGTTAGGGAGATGAAGGAAAAGTCCTGTCTTGGTGGTGGAGGGGGAGGATGGAGGTGGTTGAAGAGACAGCATCTGTGAACTCAGACATGTGTAAGTACTGCCCTTTAATACTGGCTGTTAGGGTATGATTGGATAAATGAGAAGGTAATGCATGACGTGAACGATTGAGTCTTCCTGACAGAACTTGCGCTAGGCTTCATTTCCTTTTTAATGCTCATTGTTAAAAGCTATCAGGATATGGGCAACATGCTTGTTGCTAATGCTATCCGTGTGCTTTGGCTTATCTAGTCGTTTTCATTATGCTCTTGCTAGGCTTATGCGATCATATTGGAAATGTGCATTACTTATCTATTGTGATTGGCAACTGCTCGCGTTGCACATGCAGTGCTTTTAGCACTATATGCAGCACAGATTCAAAGCAGCTAGCGGTGGTAGTTAGGAAATAATTAATGGTGCAAACGGAATCATTTCTGCTGTGGCACAGCTCTAAAAAGACATAGTAAACAGTCATTAATCAGTTGAGTCAATTCAGCGTTAATCCTGTCAGGTATTGGACACGCTTGGTCTATCTAGTTTTTGGAAACACGGCGTTCTTAAAGCTATAGTGTATTTTATATGTGATTGTTTTAAAGGCTATCTAACCAATATGCTATTGAAAACTGCTTGCTCTAAAAGCTGTTAGTTGCTATTGGGAACATGTTTTTTTAAAGTTTTTTTTTTAAGGTTATTTAGCCCAGTGGTCATTTGGAACGTGGCTGTGTTTAAGGCTTATATCTGGTGTCATTATCACATGCTGTGCTAAGCTTATCAGGTTTTAGCAACATTGCTATCAGTACGGTACGGTGGTTGCTAGTGCAAATGTTATCGAATGCTTGCTACTAGGCTTCTAGCATTATAGCGCATACTGTCCGAAGCAACAAGCTGTGGTAATCAAGTGTTGTTTTAGGCTTATTTGGTTGGATTGGAAAAATGCTCGCTCTTTATTCTATCTGATTATTGCAACATGTTGTGTTAAAGTTAGCACATGCTTGTGGCTAAAGCTATCTAGATTATCGGTAACGTACTTATGCAAAATACACAGTAGGTACATTTACCGCAGAGATCTGTTATTCAACACTAACAACATCGTAGCTTGATGGTCTTGTGAAGGAGTGTGGCATCATGGGAGTCGTCATCTTCACCTCCACAGCCGATGAAATCAGTACGACGGCAGCAGAAATCATGTTCATGAATGAGGAAGCACAATGTATTCATAGCTTAGCTGTGCACTGCATCTGACCCAGAGCTACAGGGTGAATGCTTCCCCTGCCAAACTACACCTGTTTTAGCAATAGTTCCGCGATTATGAAACATGCTTGTTGTATCAGATTTTGCTGCCTCTAGGGGTGTAAGCTTCCCCCAATAGATCCCATACAATTGGTAAATTGGCTACAGCAACACGCTTTTTGCAATGTGTCCTTGCTTGCTCCAGCTGGGCTGATGCTTCCCCCATTAAATTAGATCTATAGTGCTAAACATATGCCGCTAACATCAGGATGTATTAACCATTCTATCAGCCTCAGTCGTGTCGGGGGTAGTGTATAAAAAAAAAAAGAAAATTGTATTTTCTTGGTTTCTACAGAAGTAAACTACAACCAAGTATAAAAAGGTTATTACATCATTGACAGGTGTCGGTGTATGCAGTTTTTGCAAACCTACATATTTTTGCCTAAATATATATAAGTATAAGATTCAGGCTTGCTGCATTAAACCATCCAGCTGTATTAATGACAAGTGTTGCTTAATTCTGCATGAACTGGAAGTTTCCACCAACATTATTCTTAATATTGTGACATATTTCCAATGAAAAGGATAATTGAAAAGGAAATCTCCATCTCTCATCTCTAGCTTACAGTCGTCACTCAAAAGAAACTGGAACTGGACTCAGGATATACAACCACAAGCAAGCAGCTGATTAATTTTGATATCTCAATTTTCACTTCATTTTTCACTTCTCTTTTCAGACGGCCTTTCAGTCATGACAATATGCATGTTTACTGCTTAAGCATTTCGGGTATTGGCAACATACTTGTTTAGGTCATCCAGGTAAGGGCAGCATACTTGTTGCTTAAGGCTTTCCTGTATTGTTGGTAACATGCTGTTGCTCAAGCTTTTCAGGTATTGGCATTGATGCGCAGGGAGTTCTCGCCCAGAAATTAACCATACCGCCAATCCAAACAGTATGCTAATTGTCAATTGGTATTTAACGATAGTGGTCCTGACAGAAATGGTATGTGTGATGAGTGTCATGTTTTAGAAACAGTAGAGAATGTATTTTTTAAATGTAACAAATATGATGATCAACGACCAGTAAATCAACAACTAGTAAATATCACAGTTTGAGAGATTCTCAGACATATAGGACTGTTTGAACCTTTTTAAAGCATACAGGATTAGAGCATAGGATATAATGTTACAATTACATTGTATCTTCATATACAAAAAAAAAAAAAAATACAGATGCATCACCCATGTAGGCTATACAGTAGGTGGTGGTAATGCTCCTAAGGAGTGAGCGGAAAAATGTCTTTTATGTATGCATTTTGACAATTTTTGGTGTAAAAATCATACTAACATTATAAGTGCACTCCAGGAAATATAATAAAATAATAAAATAATGCAGTTCATGACCCCTTTAAAATCTGGAACGCATTTTAAGCTTGTTCAAAGGCTTGAATCACTTCCTGGTCCCTCTGTCTCAGTCTACTTTCCCGTCACCTTCTTTTAAAAGTATATTGTGTGAGATCACCTTAATCATCTGAGCTGCTGTGTTTCCTCTTGCACCGAGCGACACCATGGCCAGAGCCGAGGAGATGCTGACAGGAGAGAAGAACACATTTCCTGATGCGTTTCCTTCACTGATCTTCTTGAACAGGTCGAGGGAGAACTGTGTGTTTGCAGCAGACAAAGACTCCATTTTCACAAGCTAGAAAGCAGGAGAGAGAGATATGATCAGCATAACAATATGAAAATAATTAAATCCCAAACACAGCATTGCTCAGTTCAGTTGTCATTTCCTATAAAGAAAGAAACAGTCAATCAGTGCTTTATCTCTCAAATGACATCAGTTTTGTTAAAATAAGAACAGTAATTTAACAGTTTGCATCATTTTCACCGTTACACATACATAACTGAAGTGTACAAATCTGTTCTATTAGACCTGTTTACTCAGTATATTTTATTAAAGTACTTCTAACAAACAGAGAAGTTAAATAAAAAGCATTACCTAGAATATTCAGCAAGAACGATGAAGTTTCAACGTGTGTTGGAGGAAGCAGAAACCTACCTGCCTTTCTCTTAAAACCAACACGGAAGTGACCTAAACTGCATCCAAAACCACAACCTGAATGAGTCTCTGAGACTCTCTTGAGACAACTGCAATACTGTTTATTTCTTCAATCATAAACAGAAAAAAAAAATCTATTACTTTGAATGTAAAAATAGGCCTACCTAATTATTATGCTTGAATACACATTTCAACAAAATGCATCCATGCGGTTGATATTTTAGTATCATTGATATTCTATTATAGTTTTTGTTAATATTTTCCTTTTCATATATTTTGTTTTAATTTTAATTAAAAAAAATTAACATAAACTAAACAATTTCAATGTAAACTAAACAATTTCAACCTAATTGAAAATGAGAGATTTTCCTTCATAGCTGAAATAAAGTTTTTTTTTTATTTTTTTTTTTATGTCAGTTAATGTTTATTTTATTTCAAATAACATTTATGGATTTAGATAACGATAATAATAATTAAGAATTAATGTATTTCAAGTAATTATTATGCAGGTCCCACTTACACTAATAGGATTTATTTGTATTTAAAGCAAAATAATTTTATTTGAAACAATTTAATTCTGTTAATTTAACTTAAACTATCTGGAAGCGTCTCATGCAGCAGGACTCACTCATAGAGAGCAGAAGCGTCCGTAAAACAAAATGCTCTTGGTTGGATTGTGTCGGATGAAGAAAAGGAAAGGATGGTCTGCACTGAAGACCTGCGGGATGATCAAACACCGTGTCATTACAACGGCGGCGGTGGCTGCAGCCGCTTCGGTTCCTTCCTCGTTGACTTCAACAAAGGCTTTATGTATCACCTTCGACACCACCAGGTCGTTGTTGGAGGACATGCCTGAAAGATTCACCTTCTGCATGTCGAAAACATCCTCCATTCCCATGCTGATCAGAAGACTCTTCATGTCATATTTTTATAACAAGTGAATGTTGTTTTGTTTACTTACCTTTTCAAATTGAAGTTCATTGATATTGCTACTGTGTTGATATTGTGTCTACTGATGAGTATGTTGTAAATATTAATAAGAACTATTAGTACTTAAGAGTAAGTTAGAATTGGTAATATTTAGGCATTTAAAGGTGAATGGTTATTACTTAAGATGGTACATGTATAAGTTTAACTAAGAGCTAATTTTTTTGGGGTTTGTTTTAAATTTCACTTGTGGTGATTTAAGTTTTAAATAAGGCCATATATAACTATAACAAGTTATCAGACAATACCATAGCTCCGTAGATTGCAAAGTATGTGTTATCTAACTGTTATAGTCTTTGAGTACAGTTTATTTTGGATAATCAAGTTAATTTAGCTGCAAGTAGTTAAAAGCTGAGTATTCATATATCAGATTATCAGATTAAAATAACTACTCAGTTGAGTTTAGGCTACGTTAAACCTAATTTAGACTATTGTAAACAAGGTAATTACTCAACTAAAAGCAAGTTTAGATTTAAACCAAACTAAAGTAAATTAAGTAAAATGTCAGAGTTTGAGCTTTTCTTTGAGAGTGACAAAGAGGGTGCATGTGAAGACGTGTAGCAGCTCTGCGCAGACATGCAACCACAAAAGCTGCTGAAGGCACAGGTGATGATAACCACACTTCCTCTCAAGAGCCACAAAGACGCCAAAGAGTCCGGAAGTTTAAAGAAAAGAGCCAAGAACTGCACGATGAGGCAAGGCAAGGCAAGTTTATTTATATAGCACATTTCATACACAATGGTAATTCAAAGTGCTCAGTGTTTCCCCTAGAAATTTTTCCAGCAGCGGTGCTGTCACGTGCCGGAGGATGTTACCAAGTCGCGCGCCCAACCCAGTTTTCCAGCCTGTCAAGAAGTATGTTGTGATCGACAGTGTCAAATGCGGCACTGAGGTCGAGTAGTACCAGCACTGATAATTTGCTTGTATCAGTATTTAAGCGAATATCGTTTATTATCTTTATGAGCGCTGTCTCTGTGCTGTGATGCGGTCGGAAACCAGATTGAAAGTTGTCAAAGTATCCATTCGAGCTTAAGAATTTGTTCAGCTGATTGAAGACAACTTTTTCAATGATCTTGCCTATGAAAGGAAGATTTGAGATCGGTCTATAGTTGTTTAATATGGTCTTATCCAGATTGCTCTTCTTCAGGAGGGGCTTGACAACTGCAGTTTTCAGGGAGTTAGGAAAACTCCCAGAGAGAAGTGAGGCATTTACCACTTCTAGGAGATCTGCTTTTAAGCTGTGTAACACAGTTTTGAAAAAAAATGTGGGAAGTGCGTCAAGGGCGCAGGTTGATGTTTTCAGGTGCTGTACGGTTTCTTCCAAAATTTTGCCATCAATTTCTTTGAAATCAGACATAGTGACTACTTTCTCAGGCTGTTGTCTGATCTGTCTGACCCCAGCGCAACTCAAGGATGAGCTGATCACCTTTCTGATATTATTGATTTTCTCAGAGAAGAAGGAAGCAAACTCACTGCACTTGCTCTCTGAGAGCATTTCACTGGGAATCTGGCTTGGGGGGTTTGTCAGTCTCTCTACAGTAGCAAAAAGAGTGCGTGTGTTGTTTATATTGCTGTTTATAATATTTGAGAAGAAAGTCTGTCTAGCTTTGCCTAGTTCCTTATTGAAAGCATGGATGCTGTCTTTGTAGATGTTATAATGGACTACAAGTTTTGTCTTCCGCCACATGCGCTCTGCTTTTCTGCATTGTCTTTTCATATTTTGCACTGCTGTTGAGTTTCTCCAAGGTGCTTTTTGTCTGCCATTCTTCTTCCTGACTTTCACAGGAGCAATATCATCAATTACACTCTTAACTTTTGAGTTAAAAGAATCAAGGAGAAAATCAAGAGTCAGCAGATATGCTTGGTGTTAAAGATATAGCCTTCATAAATAGTACACTAGTGTTCTCATTTAAGCATCTCTTCTTGACAGACACAGATCTAGCTTCAATGGCAGGAGAGATCAATATATCAAAGAAAATACAAAAATGATCAGACAGTGCTACGTCCTTAATAACAATCGATGAAATGTTTAGACCCTTACTGATAAGTAAATCTAGAGTGTGTCCACGATTATGTGTGGGTCCATGTACATGCTGAGTCAGATCTTTCTTTTGCCATATTGGTTTCTGCATTATCTATGTGAATGTTAAAATCTCCAGCAATGGCAAAGCAGTCAAACTCTAAGGAAATTGTTGATAACAGTCCTGTAAAGTCGGGTTTGATGTTCTTGGAACCCGGACGGTAAGAAAGAGAAAAATCAAAACGACCGAAAAAAAGTGCCCACCGAGCCTGCCTGGAGTTCAATCTTTTAGCGGTTCTAATGTATTCTAGGATCTTATGATCAGTCCAGACGATAAAAGGTACCCCTGACCCTTCTAACCAGTGGCGCCATTCCTCCAACGCTAACTTAACTGCCAACAACTCTCTGTTACCAATGTCGTAATTACGTTCGGCTGGGGACAAACGGTGAGACAAAAACGCGCAAGGGTGCATCTTATCGTCTACCGGAGAGCGTTGGGACAACACTGCACCTACTCCCACCTCTGACGCGTCGACCTCCACCACAAACTGACGTGAAGAATCAGGGGCGACGAGGATGGGAGCTGAAACAAAGCGGCTCTTTAGTTTGGTAAACACAGCCTCGGCTGTGTCAGACCACCTGAACGTAGTTCTGGGAGAGGTCAAGGCAGTCAGAGGTGCGACTAGTTGGCTGAAATTGCGAATAAAACGCCGGTAGAAGTTGGCGAACCCCAGAAACCTCTGCAGGGCCTTGCGGGAATCTGTGCTTGGCCAATCCACCACAGCCTTAATCTTGTCAGGGTCCATCCGCATTCCTTCAGATGAAACGATGTACCCTAGGAAAGGAACAGACTGTGCATGAAAATCGCATTTCTCCGCCTTGACAAAAAGCCCATTCTCTAGCAACCTCTGAAGCACTCGTCGAACGTGTTGCACATGTCCCTGGAGAGACGAAGAAAAAATCAATATGTCGTCCAGGTAGACATATATGAACTGATCGATCATGTCTCGCAACACGTCATTGACCAGTGCCTGGAAAACTGCTGGGGAGTTGGACAGCCCAAACGGCATGACCAAATATTCAAAGTGCCCCCTGGGGGTGTTAAATGCAGTTTTCCACTCATCCCCCTCCCTAATGCGAACCAAATGATAAGCGTTATGCAAATCCAATTTTGTGAAGATGGACGCTCCCTGCAACCTCTCGAAGGCTGAAGACATCAACGGCAAAGGATAGGTATTCTTTACCGTGATGTTATTCAACCCTCGGTAATCAATACAAGGTCGCAGGGAACCATCCTTCTTCCCCACAAAAAAGAACCCCGCCCCCGCTGGAGAAGAGGAAGGGTGAATGAACTTGGTTGCTAGAAAATCAGAAATATATTTCTCCATAGCCTCCCTCTCAGGAATAGAGAGTGAATACAACTTGCCTTTAGGCGGAGACTTACCTGGCAGTAAATCTATTGCACAGTCATAGGGACGATGCGGAGGTAGAGAAGCAGCACAAGACTTACTGAACACCTCCTTCAGGTCCAGATACTCCGCAGGCACGTTAGACAAATCCCCTGCTTCCTCCTGAAACACAGAAACAGGCACAGACGAACAGGCAGACACGAGACAAGACTTATGACACTCCTTGCTCCACTCCAGCACAGATCTGTGATGCCAGTCCACTCGAGGGTTGTGTTGGATGAGCCAGGGGTGTCCTAGGACGACGGGTGCAAGGGGTGAGTCCAGAATATAGAATGATATAGTCTCAGAATGATTGCCAGATGTGATGAGTGTAATATCCTCCGTGGAAAGGGAAATGGTGGGGAGTTCTTGTCCATTTAGTGCGTGAACCGCGATCCTGTGAGTGAGGGGCTTGAGGGGAATTTGAAATTTCTGTGCAAAAGTGTGATCCATAAAATTACCTTCAGCCCCAGAGTCCAGTAATGCTTGACAATCGTGCTGGTGGACTGACCATCTTAGTCTTACCGGGAGGAGCGTGGAGGTAGATGTTGTAGCTGATGAGGTCTTCCTGGCGGAGATCTCACCCGACAGTAGCCTCAAGTTTACTGTCGGGCTTGGCCTTTTACTGGGCAGCTGTAAGCATAGTGGCCTGCTCCTCCACAGTACAGACAAAGGCCCTGGGACCTCCGCCTCTCCCTCTCCTCCCGGGAAAGCCGAGCTCGACCCACCTGCATGGGCTCGGGATCGTAGGTGGGGCTGACCACATCCCTGTCGCTGGGTCGTGGACCGTCGACTCATCCGAACGTGCGGGTGGACGGAGCTCGACGCTCGACCCTTGACAACCGAGCGTCCACCCGCAGAGCCAAGTCAATAAGTCCATTTAGTGTGGTCGGTAGATCCAGGGCGTAGATCTCCATTTGGACGTGGTCAGCCAGCCCATGCAGGAACATGTGCCACTGCGCCTCCTCGTTCCATCCACACTCTGCCGCCAAGGTCCGGAACTGGATCGAAAAATCAGAGACGGAACCTTCTCCCTGTCGCAGCTCCGTCAATGTTCTGGCTGCCTCTCTCCCAGAAACAGCCCGGTCGAATACCTGTCTCATCTCGGCGGCGAGGGTCTGGAACGAGGCACAGCATGGGTTCTGGTTCTCCCACACCGCCGTTCCCCACAGTGCCGCCTTCCCAGTCAATAAGGTCAAAACAAATGCTACCTTGGTTTGTTCGGAGTTGAAAGTGTGCGGTTGCAAGGCAAAGTGCATTGAGCAACGGTTCAGGAATGTTCTGCAGTGGGAAGGATCACCTGCATAAGCCTCTGGTACTGGTAGGCATGGCTCCGACTGGGAGGGGTTCTCTGGTGGTGTGGGGGGAACGGCCGGTGTGGGCAGCTCAGTGGGAGCTCGTAGGCGTTGGATCTGCTGGGTGAGCTCAGACACCTGCGTCACTAATGCTTGTACTGCGCGACCCGTGTCGCCGATCTCTTTCTCTTGTGAATCCATTCTCCGAATGCTGATGAATAAATTCCTCCAGGGATGACTGAGGCGCGCTCGCTGCTTCCATTTGACGGTCAGATTGTTCTGTCATGGCTCTGGACAGAAGACAGGAAGCAAGTGCGAGTAATCTCTTTTAATGGATGGTAGTGAAAACAGTACAAGCAGATGGTGAAAGTGACGCAGGGACTTCGATGGTCAGGATCCGTGATGAAGTGCAGTGAAGAGAAGACGGTGAGACAACAGCTGAATCCACACGACAATGACGACGAAGAATGGGAAACTCCAGGCGGGAACACGACACAGGAACTCAACACGACGACATCAAACAACGATCTGACAAGGATGATAGAACTGCGGTAAGTATATATAGAGTCTGGAAATAGATTGCAGCTGGTGATACAATGATGATCAGCTGGAGCGGATCAGGTAATGCCAAACATTCACGCCCACTACACACGTGCACTCATACAACAACATAAACACGAGACTAGAAGAAACCAGAGAATACATCTACCGTGACACTGTGATTTTACTAAGGTATTCATGTCAGTTGGTTATGTAAAACAAGGTTGTGCATATATGTATCATGAAATACATTTTCATATGTGATATAATTATTAACCCAAGTGTAATAATTAATGTGATTATGTATTTATTTATTAGGTAATATATGTATGATAGATAGATAGATAGATAGATAGATAGATAGATAGATAGATAGATAGATAGATAAAATAAATAAATTAAAAATAGTTTTTCATTGTCATATTTCAAAGTTTATGTATACAGTGCAACAGCAAAAACTAAAAACTAAATGTTACATTAGTTTAGAGATTTATTTATACATATAAATAACTACAAGTCAATCTGTAATACCAAACAGGACCACATGGAGATCCCAACAGAACACTAAACTGATTTAACCTTACAACTTACAGAAATACAGATCCGTTCAGAATGTTAAAGAATATTGGTAATCAAACAGTTAATGTCAGAAATTGACTTCCATAGTAGGAAAAAAAACGATGGAAGTCAATGCTATCGTCAACTGTCTGGTTACCTACATTCTATAAAATATCTTCTTTTCTGTTCAACAGAAGAAAGAAACTCGCACAGGTTTGGAACAACATGACGGTGAGTAAATTATGACAGAATTTTAATTTTGGGGTGAAATATCCCTTTAAAAACAAATGTTGCATCAATAAATAACTATTTATTCTCATTAAAAACACCCAATAACTGTGAATATACTTGTCACCATAATCATAAAGACTGTAGTTTTTAAAACACACAACAATTAGTGGTTAAGGTTACAGATGCTCTTAAACGGCCTCTGATGATTTGCCCTTTTTTGGCACCTGACAACTCACCCATTTCACACACAGCTTGTACTAAACACTGCCGAAAAACACATATACTGCACTGATATACAAACTAGAGAATTTAAACAACAAAAATTAAATGATGATTGCAATGTTTTGTTTTTTTCACTGTAGCCTACACAAAAGATATTAACCCCTATTATAATGGGTGTCCATATTATTTTGTCCAACTCCTGTATTTTATTTAATAAAATGTCACATTAGAACACCAAATCTAGTTCAGAGAAAATTTGCATTGTAGAATCTGAAGATTTGCTGGATTCATTGCAGCAGGAAGTAGGAGAGCATAATATGCTGATGATAAAGTAACCAACATTAGCATTCATTTCTGTTCGTCCTGTAGTTGTGAAATAGAAAACGTGCCCAAAATCCAATTCTGCTGGATATTCCCATTTTGCGCAGAAGTTAAATTCGCAACTTTGGATGGAAACAAAGCTTATAGCTATTGCTCATTTAGCTCATAGCTATTGCTCATATAGCTCATAGCTAAGTCATCTTAGAGACGCAAAAATATTTCCTCAGAACACAAGTTGTGCTATTTGAAACACAATTTAAAGCAGAATTATCATGCACCAAGCAATCCTCGTTGTAGTTAAAACATTAAAACACTGCATGCCACAGGAAAAGTGTTTAAAAGCAGCACATCCACTACAAATATATATATTCATTTATATTTAAATTAATATAAAAAAAATTACTTCTGGATAATAAATTCATGGAATTTCAGTGCTTAACTCCATTAATGAGTTTTCTAAATGTGTATATCAGATGTTAAACCGAGTTAAAATCATTCTGTTTGCTTTATTACTTCACTCACTCCACTAAAGGAGTGTGTAAGCACTATAAATCCCGATGTGTACGTGGAAAATTGTGTATGCACATTTCTATGCCCATTTTGTGCGTATACGCAACATGTAGCCCAAGATGAATTTTCTGCACAAGATGATATAGAGTATCTACTAATGCTCTGTTGGGATTTTAAAGGGTTTCAGTTGTCTGAGTTCTGTGGTTTAGTGCTGAAGAGTAGAGCCTGTGGTTAGGTTGAGTATGAGCCGAGAAACATTGACGCTGCTACATGTTGCTTTATTTAAAGGCAGTAACTGTGTTGATGCAGTGATCTCTATGCTAATTATGTTTTTGTAATTTATGTAGTTTTGCTAACACATGCATGTGAGCTGTTATTATGATGAAATGCACAAGATTACACATTAAGTGTTTATTTCAATTATTATTTAAAGTCAAATGAAATAAGTATAAATATTATTTTTTAAACTTAATGATTTAAGGCAATCAGTTTCCCCAAATGAAATGAGTTAACTTCCATGGTATTATTACGGTAACATTACAGTAATGATAACAGTAGGATAACTATAAAATAACAGTAAAGGGAACTTACTGTTAAGGGAACTTACTGTTAAACAATTAACATATTTTTTTTCTGTAGCATTTTACAGGCTTTCACAGTTAAAATTACAATATTTTTGAAAGAATTGTAAATATGTTATATATATATATATATATATATATATATATATATATATATATATATATATATATGGTAATTGATTTTATCTAGGCATTATCTATTTAGCATTTATCTATATTACCTAGACTACATATCTCACCCAAATAATTGTAGGCTAACGTATGAGATTATTTGGGTTTGTGACAAAATCTGGCAACCATAAAGACACGCAATTAAAAAACACCAACATAAAATATTTAACTTGTTTTAACTATATGCTAAATGCCTTAATGTGTGGGTTACCTTATGAAACGATGTATTATAAAATTCTTAAGCTGAAATTACCTGAATAAACCAAAAAACGTCCTCTTTCAGGCTTGTCTGTTGGAATATTACTGTCATCAATTTAACAGTAATATAAGGATTACTGTAATTATTTTCCCACTCTGTTGTTTTTTTCAAAGAATAGCATAAATTCACAGCAACTTTCCTGTAGTTGCTACAGTAAGACAAAGCTGAAAATACAGCAATAATACTGTAAAAGCTACAGTATAAAATCGACAGCAACTTACTGTAAACTGTTTCTACAGTAAACTTTCACTGATAATACAGCAATAATATGAAAACAACAGAAATCATTTACACCCATTTGTTTTTACTGATTTATAAGCCTTTTTCACTAGTAGGTCCAGCAAAATGTCCTCACTAGTCAGCTGTCATAATATTTCATTAATAGGTGACAAGTATAGCAAGCAGCCAAGCACACACACAAACACATACACAAAACAAGTGTTGTGGACAGACATTGAAAAAATCTCTCACGCCATCTAGTGATGACAGTGTGATTTAACATGACTCACTCATCCATAGTGCCAAGTTCATATATACGTGTATATATATATATATATATATATATATATACATACATACAACCCCAAATCAGAAAAAGTTGGAACATTTTGTAAAATGCAATAAAATCTAGAATCTGTGATTTGTTCATTCTATATAACCTTTTATTTGCTGACAAAAGTACAAAGAAACGTTTTCCAATGTTTTCACTGACCAACATAATTGTATTTTGTAAATATGAACAAATTTTGATTTCGATGGCTGCAACACACCCCAAAAAAGTTTGGACAGAGACATGTTTACCACTGTGTCACTTCACCTTTCCTTTTAATTACACTTTTTAATCATTTGGGAGTTGAGGATACTAATTGTTGGAGTTTTGCTAGTGGAATATTTGCCCAATCTTGTCTGATACAAGACAGCCGCTCAACAGTCTGTGGTCGTCATTGCCTGATTCTCCTTCTCATGAGTCATACATTTTCCATAAGAGACATATCTGGACTGCAGTAAACAGGCAGGCACATCCCTTCTATGGTGCAGAGTGTCTAGAAACCACTCAGTTTTAGCATGTGCAGAATGAGGCCTGGCATTGTCTTGCTTCCCAGGAAAGATGTCATCTTGATGGCAGTTTATGTCTCTGTACAATCCAAATACATGCCTCCATGTCAATGGTACCTTCACAATAATGCAAGTTACCCATACCGTTTGCAATGATGCATCTCAATACCAGCACAGATGTTTGCTTTTGCACCTGTCGCTGGTGAAAGTCTGGTTGGTCCCTTTCGTCTTTGGGACTGAGAACTCGATGTCCATTTTCTCCCAAAAACAAGCTGAAACATGGACTCATCTGACCACAGCACACATTTCCACTGTCTTCTAGACCATCTGAGATGAGCTCAGGCCCAGAGAACTCGCCGGCATCTCCACATAGAACTGATGTAAAGCTTTCTCCTTGCGTAACAGAGATTCAAGTGGCATTTCTTGATCCAGACTTTGTTCAGTGAAAATGGTTTTCCAAATTACTCCTGAGCACATGTGGCTGTATTTGACAGAGTAGCATGATGGTATCTTGTGCAATGCCATCTGAGGGCTCAAAGGTCACGCACATTCAACTGAGGTCTACTGCCTTGCCCTACACAGACTGAGATTTCTCTGGATTCCCTGAATCTTGTGACAATATTATGTATGGAAGATGATGAAAGACATAAATTCTTTGCAATCTTGCATTGAGAAATGTGATTTTTTAATTGTTTGACAATTCTCTCAAGATATTTGGCACAAAGTGATGTGCCATGACCCATCTTTGCTTAAAAAGACTGAGTAGCACTTTTACACCCAAACACGATACCCTCAACTATTACCAATTCACCTGCTCATTGTGGACTGTTTCAAAAGAGTTGGATCATCTAATTTGGATAATCTTTTCACTTTTATTTGGTCTCTGTCCCAACTTTTTTGGGGTGTGTTGCAGCCATCAAAATCAAAATTTGTTCATATTTACAAAATACAATTATGTTGGTCAGTGACAACATTGGAAAACGTTTTTTTTTTGTACTTTTGTCAGCTAATAAAAGGTTAAATAGAATGAACAAATCACAGATTCTTGATTTTATTGCATTTGACAAAATGTCCCAACTTTTTCTGATTTGGGGTTGTATATATATATATATACATACCGGCATGATGACTCCGACCCCAACCAGATTGGTCTGATAAATATTGTGAATGTTCTGATGCAATCTGACTTCTGACCTGTAATGCTGCCTGAATCATAATCATACACTGTTGGTTCGCTGGCCAGAGGAGAACTGGCCCCCGACTGAGCCTGGGTTCTCTCAAGGTTTTTTTCTCCATTCTGTCACTGATGGAGATTTGGTTCCTGTCACTGTCGCATTTCTTCTCCTTTGTCGCCATTGGCTTTTGGCTTGCTTAGTTGGGGACATTTAATGCTATATTTAATAATATTATTACAACATTATTTTCCTGTTATCTCTGTAAAGCTGCTTTGAAACAATCTGTATTGTAAAAAGCGCTATTTAAATAAACGTGACTTGACTTGAATTATTAGGTAAAAAATTATTACTTAGTGAGATTGGCATCAAGAACTAAAAGGTAATTATGACATAATTAATTACTAATTAATCACTAATCACAACATTAACGTGGCTGAGACGTTAGCAATTGTCTTTTTTAAAATGCATCATTAATTACTCACCTAGTCACTATGCAGGAACTACTAGTGATCTGGACCATTATTTTAAAGTGAAAAGCATCTTTTTCACTTTATAATAATGGTCCAGATCACTAGTAGTTCTTGAAGATTGTCTTTTTTTTTCATAAAATGCACCACTTATTACTCAAGTACCAACCTGGTAACACTTGAGTAATTAGTGATGCATTCTATGACTAATAATTATGAATAGTAAAAATGATGACTGATTAAATTCTCAGACACACAATATTATTCTTTATAATTTGTCAGTTAGTTAATAGTTATTAATGAGGCTAATATCATGAAGTAATTATTGATTACCTAATAAGGAACTATCTCCTAAATTTGATATTACTGAATAGTAGCTGAAGTGTTAATGTAGTACAACTCATTAGTCCTGCAATACTTTCTGCAGTCAGAGTTAGGTCCTGTGTTTCCCCTTCATTGTGTTTTTGGTTTAGTCCTGTTTCTCAGTTTTCCCACTCCTCGTCATCCCTCAGTTAAAACACCTGTTCCCAATGCTCATCATGTCTCTCACCTGTGTCCCCATTATGTTGCTTTGTTATCCCAAGCATTTAAGCCCTCTATTTCTCCCTATTCCTTGTCCGTTCTCGTCTTTGTACAACGTGTGATGTGGTTCCTGATTTTCTTTATTAAATATTCCTGTTTACTGTGATTCCTGCCACTACACGTACCCTGACACCTGCATAGTTACTTATTAATGACGGACCATTATTATTATTATTATTATTATTATTATTATTATTATTATTATTATTATTATAAAGTGTTAACCAGAATAATCCAATAAATATATTTTTTTACATTCTTTGTATTTTGTGCAGAACTGTATCAAGATTTTTAAATTACTCTGTAAGTAAATGCACACAGACAATTTCACTCAATTATTTACGAATGATTTTATTTATCAGAGGAACAGAGTCATCTAGAATTATCACTTCATCATCACTGTCTTCAAGGAGAACGTCTCAGGTTACGACTGTAACCTATGTTCCCTGAGAACAGGGAACGAGACAATACGTCAACGACGTTATGGGGAACGCCTCAGGCGTGACAGGTGTCTGAAATCACTATCAAATCACGTCAATCATATTGACCGGCGACAGCCCGTGAATCATTAGCGTGAATGATTAACGTGCGACCTGGAAGTATAAAGGGGCGCCTGCACACATGACAAATCACCTTATCGTCTGAAGGGACTGTACGGTAGGCAAGCCCCGAGGCATGGCAGGGAGACGTATTGTCTCGTTCCCTGTTCTCAGGGAACATAGGTTACAGTCGTAACCTGAGACGTTCCCTTTCGAAGGGAACTCAACAATACGTCAACGACGTTATGGGGAACGATATACCAACTCCGCCATGCTAAGGGGAGTGCATGCCAAGTGGCAGTGACAACTGTCAGAACCAGCAAATTCAAATGAAACGCTAGAACCACTCACCCTCAGGTCACACTGGGCTGTCAGTGACAGCATTCCCTACGGTCATAGCCCAAGCTACAGCCTCACAGAAAAACCTTCATAAACATGGTTAAATGAAAGGTCTACCTGGGCCGGCTCCGGGCCTGGAACCACAGCTTCCAATTAGAAGGGGTCCCTTCTAGGGAATGTGGCTAGGGAACCTGAAGGAACCCCAGCCAGTCACTATTCAGGGGAACGTACTCACCCCGAAATGCCACCAGGACGGCCTGACCTGGCGTCAGAAAATAGACACTTAGTCTGGCCAAATCCTGTCTGTCTGAAGACAGAGCCTCTGGACAACAAAGCCTTAGGTAAGGCATCCAACCCGAGGGACTGCGAAGCTGGCAGCGAACCACTCGGCCCGGATCTCAGAGACGGGATATCCCGGAGAGTATGACTCAGCAAAGTGCTTTCCAACCCTTGCTAGCGAGGGGAGTTTCTCTACTCGATCCACGGATCAACCCAGTGTCTGTGTTTCAAAACACTGAGGAGGCCTGTGAAGGCCTAAGGGCTGATCTAACTGGGAGGCCTCACGAGAGGCCTACGACCGTCTGACCAGACTCAGGAAGCCGCATGCTCATAGAGACCCTCGGTGAGGGGAGCACAGGTCTGCCTGGTAGGCGAACCAGGCTGTAGGCAGAAAAAGTTCCGAGAGGGAATCAATAGCAGAGAATGAACACTTTAGCGAGCCAGGGCGCAAGCTCGCCTTCAGCAGCTGCCTATTAGGGCTAGCTGAAACTGATAGCAAGAGACCACTAGCTTCATAAACCCAGCACCACTAGGGAACGTTACAGGGAGGCCCGGAGAGGCCTACTACCTGATAGCCAACGTAAGTGGGAATTCACCTTCAGGGAGGCCCGTGAAGCCTACTACCTGATAACCACAGTAAGTGGGGTGCCACAGTACGTGGGAACTCAACTTCAGGGAGGCCCGGTGAGGCCTGCTACCTTACAACCACAGTATGTGGGGAGCTCACCTTCAGGGAGGCCTGGTGAGGCCTACTACCTGACCGTACTCATTCAAGGAGGCCTGGAGGAGCCTACTACCTGATAATCACAGCATGTGGGAACTCACCTTCAGGGAGGCCTGGTGAGGCCTACTACCTGACCGTTCTCATTCAAGGAGGCCTGGAGGAGCCTACTACCTGATAATCACAGCATGTGGGAACTCACCTTCAGGGAGGCCTGGTGAGGCCTACTACCTGACAGCCAAAATATTTGGGAGCTCACATTCAGGGAGGCCCAGAGCGGCCTACCACCTGACAGCCACAATATTTGGGAGCTCACATTCAGGGAGGCCCAGAGAGGCCTACTACCTGATAGCCAACGTAAGTGGGAATTCGCCTTCAGGGCGGCCTGAGTGGCCTACTACCTGATAACCACTGGTAGCTTTGAGCCCTGAGTCCGGGTGATAGTATAAGGTGGCCTGCTAGGCCAGCCAGCTGGGGACTTGCCTATCAGGGAGGCCTGGTCGGGCCTACTAGCTAATAGCAAATCATATTCTGCCATAAAGTACACTGTTGGGAACCATACTACACAAGCTGTCCCACAATGTTGGGACTCACCTCCGAGGAGGCCTGTTTAAAGGCCTACTACCCATCAGTGAGTCAACTGCCCGAACCACCAAGGCCAACCACGTAAAGTGAGCTGGCCTACAGTGCCCTCTAGGGGGCTGTCCAATCAAGGAGGCCTGCTGAGGCCTACTACCTAATGGCGCAGCCTTCGTTGGCAGAAAAGCTGTTTACACAGCGCCTACAGCATCCTGGTGCCTAATCCCATTGCCCATGGCAGTGTACTCCGCAAGAAAGCTAGCACCCTTAAAAACAAGGGGAGTACAACATACACCACTCTGCCTCAACGGAGGCCCCAATCAGTCAGGGGCCTACCATCTATGCATGGGCGTCAGCTCAGGGCAATGCTCTGGCTTCAGGGGAGCGTACTTCGACCAAAGAAGAAGTGAAGCTTACTTCATACTCGACCCGAGCCATAGTGGTGCGAGGTAGGATAAAACAGAACTGGGAGTGAAGCGCTCAGACCTACCCTGAATCACAGGGGAATACTCACACCTCACCCTGAGGTTACCAGGGTGCGGGCCTGCCAGCGGCTCTAGGGGTGACAGAAATGTATCTGTGCCCAACCTAGGGGAGTGGGGCTTGACTTGAAAGCCACCACCTACGACCCAGCGCTTGAGCAGTAGCTCAGCGAGGTAACTAAAGCCTATACTGGCGGCCTAATCCGTATGCCAGTTCTGCACGGCAGGGTCGGGCAGACAAATCCAGTCTTCTCCGTGAAGTGAAAAGACGGCCTAACCCTGCTCAATAAAGACATAAACACATGGAGGCCAGTTTGAGGCCTACCACGTCCTTATAAACCACCTCTGCACCAAGCTGCATTACTCTAGTCGCCCCAGAATGCAGAGAAGGGGGCGGGCCTTGGCCTAACGACTCCCGTGGGAGGAGGCTGTTATACAGGGATGTTAGAAACATACATTCACAAAGTGAAGAGTCAGAGGAAGAAATGCTAAACCAAGCAGAGCGCCTCAATATCCCAGGTACAGCCTAGGCCAGCTACAGAGGCGGCCCTGGTGAGGGCCAGCCTGCAAGCACAGATCTATCTGAGGGCTCGGAGGAGCCACAGCCACTAAAGAATATAGTATGTATTATTCCGTACAAAAGGGCTGTAAAATCGCTCAGAGAAGTCAAAACGGCCCCGTGGGCCGGACATAAGATCTAACTGAAGCACTAGCGTCAGTCAACACTCTAAGTAAAAACTTCTAAAAGAGAGAGACCAACTACTCTACCCTAAGGTGGCCTAGCAGCCCGAAGGCCAAACTCAGTTACCGCCACCTAACAGGGAACTTCAGGGCCCTAATAATCCAAAAAAGTTCTCTTACCTTAGTACTTTGACATGACCCCATAACTCTATACAGGGAACGCGGTCTGTAAAGAGAGACATTTTATTTTTTAATCACAAAAAATACCCCTCAAAGACCGGACAGCTCACCTGCGGCGTGCGAAGTAAAGCCAGATAGTTCTTTTAAGAACCTGGGATCCGCCACTTCACGAGCCTGAAAGGGGCGTTTCCACAAACCAAGCCTAGGTGGGCCGTCAGAACATAGTTCTCATCATAGGCCCATCCCCAGGCCTGATGTAATGAACGCCTGGGGGTCAGGAGAGAGGAGAGGGCAGATGTCATGACCCTCCGGGGAGGCTATCCATCACCGACGCTGTGTGCGTTTGCGCTGGATAACCTCCCTCAGATCTCTCCTGTTGCGGGAGTCACGCCTTCTCTGCGACCTGCTCCTTGCGGGAGGGGGCGCACGAGAGGCGACACTGGCTCGTTGGCCCTGCCTACGATCCTCAGACCGTGACGGGCCAGGCCCTCCCGCCTGCCGGGGTACGGACGCGGATCTCAGCGGTATACAAGTTTTAAATGCTGCTGAGCGCGCCTTCGCCTCCCTGAACTTCTCCACCACCGCCTCTACGGAGGTGCCGAAGAGTTCGGAAGGCGAAACCGGCGAATCGAGGAGAAAGGCTTTTTCTTTCTCCCCGATGTCGGCTAGATTTAACCACAGATGCCTCTCCGTGGCCACCATCGCCGCCATCGACCGTCCGATCGCGGCAGCGGTTTGCTTGGTAGCCCGGAGAGCCAGATCTGTGGTGCGGCGCAGCTCAGCGACCGCCTCAGGGGACAACCCTGCCCCCTGGTCGAGATCCCTCAGCAGGTCGGCCTGGTACGCCTGTAACACTGCCATGGTATGCAGTGCAGCACCGGCCTGACCTGCTGCCGTGTATGCTCTGCCATTCAAACGAGCCGTTGTTTTCAGCGGTTTGGATGGCAGGGTTGGAGCTTTCAGTGTCGCTGCCCGCCCAGACACGAGATAGTTCGCGAACGTCTCGTCAATGGGCGGCATTGACACGTACCCATACTCTCCGATCCCCTCCACATCAGCGAAACTGGCCCGCTGATGTAGGTGAATGCGGGCAGAGTATGGGCTCTTCCATGCCCTCTCGATCTCCGTATGAAGATCAGGAAGAAATGGAAGTCTCACCTGAGCTGGTGGTGTATGGCCGGGGAGAAACCGATCGTCGAGCCTACCGCGAGCGACCTCTCCTCTAGCGCGCTGCCAAGGCAGCTGCAGCCTGTTGGCAGCGCGCTCCATCACATCCACCAGCTCTGCATACACGGGGCAGGATGGCTGAGGAGGTTCAGGATCTACCTGATCATAAACCTCCTCAGCCATCTCCTGCGCGTCCTGAAGAGCATCAACTGCAGGTACAATCGGTGAGTAACCTTCCCCATCGACCTGCAGTTCGCCCTCGTCAGCCGTCGAATCATCTGAGAGGTTAACAGCCCTCTCGAGACGATCGACAAGCTCCATCTGGGAGCCCCATGATGTAAGTCGCCGATCGGCCTCAGCACGAGCGGGACCCGCACCACGAGGTCCAGACGCCGGACCCCCTTCACTCGAGAAGAGGGCCAGACGAGAGCGGAGCGTTTTAAGAGAAAAACGCTCGCAGTTCGCACAGAGGGTTCCCTCGAGAACCTCCCGTGCGTGCTCTTCACCCAAGCAAAAAACGCACAGCTCGTGTGTGTCGGCCGGTGTCAGAAACCTCGGACACGGGTCGGCACACTTACGAAAACAATCTGCCTTAGCTGTGCGTTTCATCTTTCTCTTACCTCGTAACTTGAATAGCGTTTCAAACAAACAGTCCCTGAAGACGATGAGATGATTTGTCATGTGTGCAAGGCGCCCCTTTATACTTCCAGGTCGCACGTTAATCATTCACGCTAATGATTCACGGGCTGTCGCCGGTCAATATGATTGACGTGATTTGATAGTGATTTCAGACACCTGTCACGCCTGAGGCGTTCCCCATAACGTCGTTGACGTATTGTTGAGTTCCCTTCGAAAGGGAACAGAGGCGTCCATAAAACAGAATGACATTAGAGGGATTATGTCGGATGAAGAAAAGGAAAGGGTGATCTGCAATAAAGGTTTTTGGGGGAGAGGGCCTTACGGATGTCACACCGATTATGACAGTGGTGGCTGCAGCCGCTTCAGTTCCTTCCTCATTTACTTCAACAAAGGCTTTATGGATCACATTCGACACCACCAGGTCGTTGTTGGAGGACATGCCTGAAAGATTCACCTTCTTCTCGTCAAAAACATCCTCCATTCCCATGCTGATCAGAAAGCGTTCCATGTGGTAGGTTTCCAGCACCTTAAATTTAGGCAGAGACACTTGAACTTCCTGTAGGATCATCTTGCTGGGTTTGGTCCACTCCATGAGCTTCTCGTAGGTCAGTGCCTTTTCAAACTGGATAATAAAGTGAGGCATGTTAATGTGTGTCTATTTGCATAAACTGGGTCTGTTTATACAGCGTCAAAGATATGACGTTTATGTTTTTGTATTTGAATCGGCAATGCAAGTCATGGGGACAGTAACTTGAATACACCTCTTCAATGGCTTAGATATATGCAGTATTAACCCTGTAAAATCTGATAGGCTATGAAATAATGTATCAGTTATATATTTTGCAATTGGAACAGTTTATCAATATTTGTACAAAACATTTGTAAAAAAATGCATCTACAAATCTACAAAAAAAGTGCAGTATCATATTTGATACACCAGGCTTTTATGGCTATATAGTATGATATAGTGAGAATATGGAGGAAAAACAGCTCAATTATATTCACAGGCCAAAACTGAGCAAAAATATGCAATTTTGGTGCAGATGCTGAAATTTATATGGCCAAAAAGTAAGATGAAATTCTGATAGCTTGTAATGTAAATAAATGAGATCTCTTTATGAGATCGTTCTCACAGTATAGCAGACTACTGACATTTCACGAGTTCACACTTACATATAATTTTGAGGGAGTAAGATTTAATGCGTATTTGGCGTGCTGTCCGGAGGGAGGGCTCCGAGCTCGGAATTCAGCCCGAACCCAGAGTACTCCCCCCGTATGTAAGTGATTTTTAGGACTAGGAGTGTGGAGAACTAGGAGTGTGGAGAAGGGGTGGAGGGGGGATGCTGCAAACTGGCAATGGATCGAGGTAAGACTGCTGAGTCTATATGTACCCTCTTATCATTGATTGCTGATTGCTGTCCACTCGTGTTAATTATCTGAACGTGCTCCTCCCGAACTTAGTTAATAAAACTTCATTTCACGAGTTCACACTTACATATAATTTTGATGGAGTAAGATTTAATGCGTATTTGGCGTGCTGTCCGGAGGGAGGGCTCCGAGCTCGGAATTCAGCCCGAACCCAGAGTACTCCCCCCAATAGGCTAAAGAGCAGAGGACAGCCGCCGGACTAAAGACCCCCAAATGAGTGCCGAGATTGGCGGGCTGGCATCTCGAGAAGGGGCCTGGATGCTTGATCGGGGAGGCCCGTGATGGTGGTTCACTGCCTGGACTGACGGCCCCTGTTTGTCTGCGAACGAGGAGCGGTTGTAGTGTACTTGTCCAGGAGGTTTTCACACTGCATCCGCTGTGAGACCAAATGCTCGCTGAAATGAAAGAGAAAACGTGAGTGCTCTACCGGGAACGTTCTCGCTCCGTCCGCTGTGAGACCAATGCTCGCTGGATGGAAAGAGGAAAACTAAAAAGAGAAAAGTGAGTGCTTGCCCAGGAGATTTTCTCACACTGCATCCGCTGTGAGACCAAATGCTCGCTGGATGAAGGAGAAAACGTAAGTGCTCTACTGGGAAAGTTCTCACTCCGTCCGCTGTGAGACCAATGCTCGCTGGACAGAAAGAGGAAATTGAAAGAGGAAAAATGAGTGCTTGCCCAGGAGATTTTCTCACACTGCATCCGCTGTGAGACCAAATGCTCGCTGGATGAAAGAGAAAACGTAAGTGCTCTACTGGGAAAGTTCTCACTCCGTCCGCTGTGAGACCAATGCTCGCTGGACAGAAAGAGGAAATTGAAAGAGGAAAAATGAGTGCTTGCCCAGGAGATTTTCTCACACTGCATCCGCTGTGAGACCAAATGCTCGCTGGATGAAAGAGAAAACGTAAGTGCTCTACTGGGAAAGTTCTCACTCCGTCCGCTGTGAGACCAATGCTCGCTGGACAGAAAGAGGAAATTGAAAGAGGAAAAATGAGTGCTTGCCCAGGAGATTTTCTCACACTGCATCCGCTGTGAGACCAAATGCTCGCTGGATGAAAGAGAAAACGTAAGTGCTCTACTGGAAAAGTTCTCACTCCGTCCGCTGTGAGACCAATGCTCGCTGGACAGAAAGAGGAAATTGAAAGAGGAAAAATGAGTGCTTGCCCAGGAGATTTTCTCACACTGCATCCGCTGTGAGACCAAATGCTCGCTGGATGAAAGAGAAAACGTAAGTGCTCTTCTGGGAAAGTACTCACTCCGTCCGCTGTGAGACCAATGTTGGCTGTTTTTTTTTTTTTTTTCTTTACTACTCACTCGATGAGGGTTTGGTGGGCTTTTTTAATGTGGAACCGGTTGGTCCTGATATAGCTTTGGAAAGCATCGGAGGACCATCTCCCAAGGGCTTGAATCTGCTGTTGGGAGAGGCCTTTTTGGGCTGCTGAAGTTGCTGCCCCGATGCGGAATGAGTGACTTGAAAAATTCTTTGCTGGAATGCCTGACTGTTGGAGAACAGATTTGAGGTGTTTCTGGAACCAAAAACGTGTCACAGGTTTTTTAGATTCGTCTAAAAACAGGGGTTCCAGAGGAGATTTAGCCTGGGAACTTCTCCATTGTCAGTAGATATGCCAGAATTGACTGGTATGGTTGGATTTGCGAAGCGAGGTTAAAAATGTAGATAAAATGACCTTTTTTGGTTTGGTCAGTCTTACTTTGTTTAATCAAATATGAAATGGTTTCGTCGTCAATTACTGATAAGTCTGAGATGGTGGGGTGGATTTTTGGGTCGAATTTGGAAGTGATGGCGAGTTCCGAGCATCTAAGAAAACCAAAAAAGGCTAGGATAAACATAGCATCAAGTGTGCGAGCGGAACTGAGGGGCTGGTAGCCTGTGCGGAGGGCGTGAATACATTTGGTGAGAATGTCTAGCGTTATGGGTTGTCTGGCATCGGGCGGGTGGGCTGGGATCTTTGAATCCCTTTAATCAGGAGGGAGGTTTGTGAATTGTTTATCTCTGCGGAAGGAGCGCCGTACATCAATTTATGGAAAAACTGGATGCCGCTCAAATAACCTTTGATGGACCCGACTTGTAGGCCCTTAATGATATTAAGGTAGGAGATAAAAGAGGTGATTGAAAGAAGAGAAAAATCAGGGAAAGGCAAGTTATAAGAGACATGGAATGTTTTAAAACATCTCCAAGCAGTAACGTAGGATTGAAGGGTCCTGGGAGATACTGCTTGGAGGATACTGTCGAGTGATGCGTCAAGCAGGGGTTTTAACGGGTGGGTTACGGGAATATTAGTTCTGAATAGCGAGGAACTGGAGTTGGGAATTGATCCGCCTCTGGAGCCAGCATCCTGAATTTCTGAAACAGAAAACGAGACAGAGAGTCAGCAATTTGGTTTTTTGACCCAGGGATGTGTTTAGCAATGATAATGAATTGGTCGCAAGCTGAAATCCAGGTGAGACGCCTTAAGAGTGGCATTAGAGCAGGTGAATGGGAACGGCCTTTGTTAATGCAATGCACTGTTGCGTCATTGTCGCAATGCACTAAAACGCTGCTAGTGGCCCATTCTTTCCCCACAGGAAAGCTGCTACTACGAGAGGGTAAAGCTCGAATAGAGCTGAGGATTGAGTTATGTCCTGGAGCTGTGGTGGCCACGGAGCCGCGAACCAACGACCTTGATAAAATCCCCCGAACCCGATTGAGGGGGCGGCGTCTGTGAACAATTGGATGTCAGTGGGGGATGAAACAAGGTTGTTGTAGAAAAAGGATAGGCCGTTCCACTGTTTTAGAAATGTTAACCATAGCCTGAGTTCGTCGCGACATACTTGAGTTATAGAAATGCGGTCTTCTAGCGAGTGGACAGAGGACGCGAGTAAGAGGAGATGTGAGATGAAGGGGCGGCCCTGCGGGATGATGCGTATTGCGAAGTTTAGATGTCCGAGCAGGGACAGGAGTTCGCGTTTTGAAAAATTTGATTTTTCAAGGAAAGTAGAAGAGACGAGGATTATTCGGTCGATTTTTTCTTTGGGGAGGGATGCTTGGAATTTGTCTGAATCCAAATTAATTCCTAGGAATTCGATGGATGTTGCAGGGCCCATGGTTTTTTCCTGTGCTATAGGAATTCCTAGCTCAGAGAAAACGTTTTGTACCGTGAGGATGTGCGCAGCTGGAATAGCATCGGGAGGCGAGATTATTAGAAAATCGTCTAGCAGGTGAATGAGGTAAGGAATGGCGTAGTTGTTCGACAAGATCCAGCAAACGGCTTCTGATAGCATGTCAAATATTTTAGGGCTGCTTTTGCATCCGAATGTTAAACGTACTGCGAAGTAATATTTCCTGAGCCAGCGAACTCCAAATAGGTGCCATGAACCTGGATGGATAGGCATTACTTTGAAAGCAGCTGTAACGTCGATTTTTGCAAGCCAAGCACCCCGACCTGCGATTTTGATCATGTCAATAGCCTGATCTATGTCGTGGTATTTGAGTGAAAATTCATCGAGAGGGATCAAGCTGTTTATGCTTGGGAACGGAGAATTGTGCGGGGCTGACAGGTCGATTATTAGGCGTTTTTTACCCGAGAACTTCCTTGTAGCCACTCCAATGGGGCTGATACGAAACAGATTAAATGGAGGATTGTCGAACGGACCGATCATAAAGCCTGACTCAACTTCTTTTTTGATCAGTTTGTCTACAACTTCAGGTTCTATAAGGGCGGATTGGAGATTATTACATATGATGTTTTGGGAAAGCGGGCATTCTAAGCCGGGTTTAAAGCCATTTTTTAGGCCTGACAGCAGATAATCGGTAAATTCGGCATCCGGGTGATGAGCTAGTTCGAAGTGCATGCGCGAAATATTCACAGGAGTCGCCAAATAATTTTTTGATTTTTTATTCACAGACTTGAAGACTGGACATACAATGCGAGCATGGGCGCCGCCACAAAAGCTGCAGATGTGCATAAACCGGCAGCGTGCTCTTTGACATCTGCCCGCGTTGAAATGATTACAAGGCTGCCTGCTTTCATCAAAAGCAGAGTCCTGTATTGCGCTGGTGGTTGCTGCGCGCGGCACGTAGCTAGTGGATTTAGCATGGCTTGTTCCCACGTAGGGAAGAGAGGATGGGTTAACCTGTGGGCACGATGCGGTTGAGTGCGCCACTGACCTGCAAACTGCACAGGTAATGTTTTTGCAACCTAAAAATACCCTGCTGTGGAGATCCGAGTCAAGTGCACCCCAGTATGTGCACTGATTCCATTGTGCGACTCGCACGGCACTTTTTGCAGAAAAAAGTTTGTGGTACGTGTAGAAATGCCCGCCCCCATAGGACAGCGCGAGTTCGGCAATGATTGCTTGATAATCGTTCAGTTCGCGCCGCCTGTGGGGGAAGGCTGAACAGATGATTTCAGTGAAACGTGAAAAAGCGATCGTGAATTCGGGAAATGAAAGGACGCGAGATGAGTGCGTGTTTGTGTTTTTCAGGGTAACTGAAAAATCACCGCAATCCACTTGGCGGTCTGATTCAGCTGCAGGGAGGAGAGACAACAGAGAAGAGAGGTCTACATCCGTACCTGAGAGGATCTGAGCGCGGATGGATTGAGAAACTGGTGGGGGTTCCATAGCAACTGCGTTGGGCGGCACGGGCATCGGAGTGGCTGTGAAAAGAGAATATGGTGATTTAGTTTGTATGATAGAGCTGGGAAGGGTATAATCCGGGGCTGCGAATGTCAGCGGTGCCCTTGTGATTGGATGACCTGCTGTAAATTGAGAAAAAAAGTTAGTCGGAGGAAGTGAGGGATGATAGAAAGCAGTGTGAGCTTGGGCTGCGAGCGGAGGCGGGCCCGCGCTTGTTTGAGTTACTTGTGCTGCAGGCCACTGGAAGTGGGCGGGGTTGTAACCTGTTGGGTAGAACTGTTGACATTGTTGGGTCTGTGATGCTAGCGGCGATAGCTTCGCGCTAGTGTCTGGAACTGGAGCTGGAGGCCACTGAAAAGGAAAAGGGTTATGTACAGCAGGAGAATAGAACTGAGCGGCTGCGGGGAGGCCGCTGGGCCCGGCTGTACGTGGTGCTGCGGCGGCGGAAGCAGAGGTGGAGGGCTGGGCCTCGTCAAAAGGTGGTAGTGGACCTGCCGTGATGAAAACTGGAGCGCGGCCCTGGCTCGCTGAGGGCCTGTTGCTGCGGCGGCTCGATGGGCGAAGCGAGCCGCGTCCTGTGCAGGGAGACGAGGGTGGTGACTGGGCAGGCGAATTTTGAGCCCTGCGGGCTTTGCTCTGCCTGTGGGTCGTCTTAGGAGTGGACTTTAAGGAGACATACAAATCATACAGCTCCGCTTTATTCATTTTCCTTGAAGCTTGTAAATCGGAGTTACCCAGTGCTTGCCTCAATCCAGCTACAGTCCATTTCCCGATGGGTGGGATCGTCGGGACGGCCGAGCGGTAGGAGGAAGCTGGGGAAGAAGATGGAAGTCTTGCCGGGGGCGGCGAAGACTGGTCATGGCGTCTTGATGAGCGCCGGGCTGATCGGGCCGGTGTGCGGCCGCGAGGAGAGGCCGGGGCTCAAGTGCACCGACCGGCGTAGGAGGGATGACCGTGGGATCGACGGAGTGAGAAGATGCATCCCTGGTGATTTCTTCGTCGGAAGAGGAGCTCGTAGGAGACATAGTTGCAAGTAGCTGAGCAAAGAAGCAAATACTAAATGCTGCAAACTGTCAATGGATCGAGGTAAGACTGCTGAGTCTATATGTACCCTCTTATCATTGATTGCTGATTGCTGTCCACTCGTGTTAATTATCTGAACGTGCTCCTCCCGAACTTAGTTAATAAAACTTCATAAAGTGCATTTAAAGGGCACCTATTATGGCCCTTTTCACAAGATGTAAAATAAGTCTCTGATGTCTCCAGAGTGTGTATAAGTTTTAGCTCAAAATACCCAACAGATAATTTTTTACAGCATGTTTAAATTGTCACTTTTTGGGGCTCAGAAAAACGCACCGTTTTAGTGTGTATCCCTTTAAATGCAAATAAGCAGCTGCTGCCGGCCCAGAGGGCGGAGAAAGATAATATAAAAAAAATAAACTCTCATTAGCCGTGTTCATTTCGACCCGGAGTTGCACAATAATGCCCACAGAGCCAGATAATATATGCTGTATGTAGATAGAACAGGTATAGTCTAGTTTAATTACGGTTATTACTTATTTTTTCATCTTGCTTTTATCCACTATTAGTTTGTGCC
Organism: Gila robusta; assembly: GCA_030770095.1. Classification (NCBI taxonomy): domain Eukaryota; kingdom Metazoa; phylum Chordata; class Actinopteri; order Cypriniformes; family Leuciscidae; genus Gila; species Gila robusta. Next base: position 53,255 of record JAVALU010002421.1, read on the forward strand.
TGTTATAGCGGACCGCGTCCGAATGTTGGCCAAAAATATACTGATGAGTTCAATGAAGTTTATTGATCACACAAAAGATGAAGTGTCAGTTTTACTCCAGAAAATCACTGTAAGAGCTGAATAAACACTGTATAAGAAGTCCGCATTAAAGTCTTATCCATAAACTCTCTCCCTCTCCCTTTCATTATCATCAACATACACAGCGAATTACAAAAAAACACTCGTTACAACTAACAGTAAACAAATATATACACACTTTTTCAGGGGATGCTTAATAAACTGGTAAACTGTATATCCGTAAAACATGAACTGTAATAAAGTGCGCGCTCTCACTTTCATTTCTGCCGTGATCAATAACGTTAGGCCTATCGCTCCGGAGACTGTAAGCTGGATCAAGAACTGTTGGTACAGATCTATCCTCGAGTAACAACGAGAGTAAATGAAGACTGCAATGTTCATTCTTATATAGGGTGATCATATTTTAGTTTTCATAAAAGAGGACGGGGGTGTGGTTGATGGGTGGGGGCTTGGTTTGGGAGGCGTGGTTAAGGGGTGTGGTTTTAATGCATCAAAAATACTTGACAAATGCATTCACAACCTTGCAACTATGTAATTGTACTTTAATACATAAAGTAATTAGTAATACATCCTTTCCATTCAACGTTTGGCCCGCAGCAATAGAATAATATATATTTTTAAATAGTTTAGCTTTTAACACCTTTTACATGACACTATTTCTTTTCATGGCCATAGGTTAAAATAAAAAATCTACTACAGTAGATTTTTTCTTATTACAGTAGAGTCTCAGTCTGTTCTGTTACGACCACAGAGGTCACTATGAACTCTCAGTCTGTCCTGTCATGACCACGTGTTCACCCTGGAAAAGCCTGCCTGCCCTGTTATGGCAATGGAGGCCATTACTGAACTCAAGAGTCACACCTGTCAGCTGAAGCACCAATGATAGCCACAAGAGGGCACTCTTACTGTCTCCTTGATCATATCATGAACCACATTTCCCATAACCCCTTGCCTGGACTAATCGTGTTCTGATTACTTGCACCTGTGTGTTATTATCTCGTTTACTCTTGCCTATTTAAGCCCTGTGTATCCATTCTTACTTTGCAAAGTCTTGTTTGTGTCACACTGGATTTCTGAGCACTTTTCTGGTTTCCTGTGTAATAGTTTTAAATCTTCTGGTTTTCTGGATTTTCCTGTTTGCCTGTGTTTTCTTCCCTGTTGTTATCTGGATTGTTTGCCTTGTGGTTTAATCATTTTCCTGTTTTATGGATTACGATTCTGGATTGCCCCAATAAACAACTGCATTTGGATCCTCAACCTGTGTGTCTCTGAGCAGTTTGTGACCAGCACTCTTTATAGTTTTAAACGGCAATTCCAAATAATGAAACACTGCACCATACTAGCAGAATCTGTGCTGTCTCACCTTCTGAAGGCCAGTGGTGTCGTCTTCCATATTATTTGGAAGGATGATCAACATACTGAGATTCTTCCCGACATACGGCAGCTCCAGAACCTGACTGTTGATCTCTGGGATGAAGGCCAAAGGATACTTTGACTTCTGTTGCATCATTTTCACTGGTTTAGTTTGAATCTGCCAAACATCAGTGGAAACACTTTATAACTGCTCTTTTTAAGACTGTTAAAATTATTTTTAAAAAGAGCATGAAATCTCACCTTGTTCAGCTTAAACTGCCCATCTCTGGTGGATTCCTTTGGGAATTTCATCTCCCAGTTTCCCTTGAAGTAGATGGCATTCACCAAAACCAGTTTCGTCATCTTATCAATGACTCCCTTTGGCACCAAGTCCTTGATCTTCTCTAAAATACAAATGGACAAATTGTTTACTTTGATCAGTGATTTAATTGATTATAGGCCTAAATGAATTGACTGAATCTCTAACACTCTATTGCTATTTAAGTCTAAATAAAAATAAAACACTATTAAAGCATCTGTCTCAAAGTTCTTATGGAATAAAGTTTTTATGAACTTAATGGCCAAATAAAAACCGCATTAAAGTCAAAACTTTAACCTCCAAAGAACTTTATAACTCAACTCAAGAACCCAAGCTGAACATGGTCCTTAAAATAACATTTTGCTGAACTTAAAAAGCAGGAAAAATACATCAAAGAAGTGTTTGTGGAGTGAGTTTATGCTGGATTTCACCTTGTGTTTTTTTCTCCACCCATTTGTTGATGTTGACACGAGCAGCCTCTGATTTGTTCTTGAAGTCCACCTTCTCCAGTCCGGCTTCATAGTAGCTTTTTGCGTCATTGAGGAATTTCTGTAACAAACAGATTTTAGAGTTGAGAACATTTCCAGAACCTCCAGTGAATAAACCAATTCTTACCTCAACAAACTGGTAGGATTGCTCTCCATAGAGGCGGTTGGCAATACTCAACATATACGGGACTCCTGGTTTGTTCAGCTCACTCATGAACTTGTTGAAGCTGGAATGAATTTGGTCCACTGAATCATGATGTCCTGGAGTCGCGGCATGTGGGTTGAGAGGGATTTTAAAGCCCAAGACCTGCACAGCATTATTGTGGGTAAAATTAATAAAGATAACCTCACTATTCTGATATGTTTAACATAAACTCTAAAAAAATGCTGGGTTGTTTCAACCCATGTTTGGGTCAAATATGGACAAACTCAACCGTTAAAAAAAAAGTAATTCAGACCCAAATTCAAACCCAATTTTTAATTCAGTTTTTAACCCAACAGTTAGGTTTGTCCATATTTGATGTAAACATGGTTTTAAAAACAAGAAATAATAGTTTAAAATACTGAACATAATGATGCATCAAACACAAACATATAGCCTATATATACATTTTGAATTCTGAACTATTCATAAAACATACTATAGTGTGAGATCACCTTAATCATCTGAGCTGCTGTGTTTCCTCTTGCACCGAGCGACACCATGGCCAGAGCCGAGGAGATGCTGACAGGAGAGAAGAACACATTTTCTGATGCTTTTTCTTCACTGATCTTCTTGAACAGGTTGAGGGAGAACTGTGTGTTTGCAGCAGACAAAGTCTCCATTTTCACAAGCTGAGCAAGAAATAGCAGTAGTTTTATCAACAGCAGATTTGAAGGTCTTCTTCATCATGACACAATCTGTTTTAATCAAATGTTATTATTGTGTTTACCATATAAATTGCAAACATAAAAGTACCTCTAAAAGCATTACCTAGAGTAGTCGGCAGAAATGATGAAGTTTCCCAGCGTGTCTGAGGTGAATGAATCTCTGGTTATGGATTTCCTTCTAATAAATGATGCCTCACCCTAAAACGGTCAACCTTGAAGTCCAATCAGCTTGTAACATTCCCAGTAATTGTTAAACTGATGTTTATCCACCTGGATCAGCATAAGACTTAGATTCCGTGATTCATTCTTCATTTGTTTATCATAAGTAAAAAATAAGTGTACATAAAGTGTAGCTTAAGAAACTAACCTGAACTTAAGAAATATAAATGATAATTGTATTAGTCATTCTTAATCATAATGTGTATGTACAACCCCATAATCGATCAAATGATGACTGTTGGAAGTGTCACTGTGAGACCCTTAAAAAAACATAATAAAAACTAAAAAATAATGATCCTCATCACCACACACCCAAAGTATAAATGCTTGTCTAAACAATGTTTGAGTTACAGTTATTAGCACTTAAAGGTTGTATCAGCGATTTCAGGCCCAAACATAAATGATCACATTCATCTAATCTTTCCTAACGATCCGCTAGCTGCCCACCCTATAAGCAGGCCGTCAAAAAAACGTGTCTCTGTAGGCAGCCTAGGCTCTGAGATCTGCACACAAAAACAATTGGTTTCACCAACCACTCAAAACCAAAATAAATAGTGTTCCAACCAATCACCGACAGGGGGCAGGTGTTGTGAAGTTTTGCGCTCGTGCACGGCTGCACGCGAAGTCGGAGCTGAAGAAGAAGCCAGCGTCTATCAATTAACAAGAGAAATTGAACATGCCTGAGTCAATCCCCAAGAGGAGGAGGAGGATTAGGGTTGAGGGAATACCATCGTGTTTATTCCAAGACACGAATAGTTATCGGGAAGGCATGTTCTTGTTAGTTGATAGACGCTGGCTTCTTCTTCAGCTCTGACTTCGCGTGCAGCCGTGCACGAGAGCAAAACCTCACAACACCCGCCCACTGTCGTGATTGGTTGGAACACTATTTATTTTAGGTTTGAGTGGTTGGTGAAACCAATTGTTTTTGTGTGCAGATCTCAGAGCCTAGGCTGCCTACAGAGACGTGTTTTTTGACGGCCTGCTTATGGGGCGGTCAGCTAGCGGATCGTTAGGAAAGATTAGATGAATGTGATCATTTATGTTTGGGCCTTTTTTGGGCCTGAAATCGCTGATAGAACCTTTAATTTAGTGATTGTGATCTGTAGTCTTTACTAAGGTGGCTAGGTAATATGTGTATTATATGATAGAAATAGACTTTATTTCATTTCAGAAGCAACGCGACTGGATGCGCGAGACCATGTGATTTGCCTGTCCGATGTGATTTTTCTTGATTTTTGGGTTTCTACCTTACAGTCTATGGTTTCTACCAAGGATATATTGGTGTGCAATACAATTGGGAGTCCTTACAGGGTGTTTATTTTAAAATTTACAGTGTTTTTTTACTTTTATTTTGTATTTACTGTTCGGCTTGGACGCGGCGTCCGTTGAAAATAGACTTAGCACCTATCTTTAGTGAAGCGGTGCGGAGAGCCACTTCTGGGATGCTTCTGAAACGCCGCGTCGTGGTTATAAGCCTTTTAAATTTATGACCAGTAAAATGTCCTCACTAGTCGGTTGTCATTATATTTGACCCTCACAAGTGACCCTCACACACACACACACACACACACACACACACACACACACAACCGATCGCCTTCTACACCATCAGTGATGAAAGTGTGATTGATCATGACTCACTCATCCAGTGCCATGTTCAACTTGGCTATAGGCAACGCTGAATTATTATAAATAAATAGATAAATATATAAAAAGTGTTATGTAGCCCATTGAATCATTCTCAGACTAAATGCTGACAATAATTGAACCGCAGGAGTGAATTAACAAAAGCAGACAATGGTCGAAGATAATTACCAATTGTTTTAAGTGTGAAAATATAACAAAAGTAACACGGAAACTCTAAAAGAATGGACTTGAAACAATCAGGCCTTCACTTTAAGCTTTCGTTTTGTGATGAGTGATTTTTGGAGAGTGACTGTTTCATCTCACAGCAAGACACAATGTGCAGAAGTGAAATGCATTGATCTAACAACATCTAAAATGTATGGCATTACAAGGGGAAGGAGTACAGTGAGAAGTGTCTGGTCTCCGCTAACTCCTTTTCCACCAGAATTGTTCATGTTCTGGAGCCAGAGCCTGTTCTCAGCCAGTCACAAGAGTAGTTAATAGCCTATGGCAACTGTCAAAATGATTGATGGTGACCTTTGACCTAGCCCCGCCCCTTCCTGTCCCGCCCCTTGTCCCGCCCCTTCCGGTTACCTTTGACCTAGTTCCGCCCCTTCCTGTTACCTTTGACCTAGTTCCGCCCCTTCCTGTTACCTTTAACCTAGTTTCCGCCCCTTCCGGTTACCTTTAACCTAGTTCCGCCCCTTCCGGTTAAACTTTCTGTCAAACTGATGGATGATGACCTTTGATCTAGTTCCGCCCCTTGCGGTTACAGCTTCTGTCAAAATGATGGATGTGTGACAGTTAGTTTGAAGTTCATTTGATAAAGAAAAGCGAGGTATTGGCCTTTGATGTTAACATAAGCTTTGATGTTACAGTTACAAAGTGATGTGACAGTTAGTTTGAGATGTATTGGCCTTTGATGTTAACATAAGCTTTGATGTTACAGTTACAAAGTGATGTGACAGTTAGTTTGAGATGTATTGGCCTTTGATGTTAACATAAGCTTTGATGTTACAGTTACAAAGTGATGTGACAGTTAGTTTGAGATGTATTGGCCTTTGATGTTAACATAAGCTTTGATGTTACAGTTACAAAGTGATGTGACAGTTAGTTTGAGATGTATTGGCTTTGATGGTGACAGTTAGTTTGATTGTTGCATCCCTAAATATCCCTGAGCTTTATCAAGGGGCAGGTGTGAAAGTGATAAGAAAAAATGTAATAGTTTATCTGTTCTGTAAAAGAATATAAAATAAAATCTCACACAAAAAGTTTGAATAAAATGTAGAACTATTCACTGAACCAAGCATTTCAGTTTAAATAAAATGGTGAAAGTTTATCTGTTCTGTAAAAAGAATATAAAATAAAATCTCACACAAAAAGTTTAAATAAAATG
>JAVALU010002422.1:0-59794 GCA_030770095.1 Gila robusta
CTGGAAGACAGCTGAGAAGGTGGCGTGATTAGACTGGTAACCCCATTCGTCGTCATCCGACGTAACTCGGAGTGACAACGAAAGGGAACGTCTACGGTTACGTATGTAACCCTCGTTCCCTGAGTAGGGAACGGAGACGTTACGTCTGCCTGCCACTTTCCGCTGTACCGCGGGGATCGCCTGAGCTCAGTCTTGGCTCCTCAGCGAAGAAACATAAACTGCTGTTGCGGACTTCCTCCTTTTATACCCACGAGGTGGGGCGGAGTTACGTCATGCAAATTCCGCAGACCCATGGCATTTCTTTGCCATTGGCTCGTTTTGTAATACTCGAAGTTGATAGGCTTTCTAAGCGAAACCCCATTCGTCGTCATCCGACGTAACGTCTCCGTTCCCTACTCAGGGAACGAGGGTTACATACGTAACCGTAGACGTTCTTTCTTATCCGCCAAGCTACAATAAAACCTGTAACTATAAATATAACTATAATTACAGATGCAATGCCAACCCAGAGCCAAGTCCATGATGTTTCCACACTGTCTGGAACTGTTTCTCCTTGGTTTTCTTGTTCAGTCGATATGGGCACGCCTTTTCCTGTAAAAAGTATAACAGGAAGTTTTACCTCACAGTGATAAAGATAACAGATCCATCTACACTGTTAAATAATAACCTAAAATAATTAAGTAATGGTAACTTAAAAAATGTAAGTTAATTTAACTTAAAATGTTTTGTAATATCAATTACTTTGCAGTTATTACACATAGTATATTTAAGTTCAATGTACTAGCCCGTATACTTAAAAAATTGGAGCAAACTGGTTGCCCTAAAAAAATTAAGTAATGTGTACTTGATAACTTGAGTAAAATTTTAAAAAAGCAAGCAAACAACATAACATTTTTCACCTCTTTTTATTTCAATTGAAATCGTTCATTTTAAAATACAAAACACAGGGAATAAACATAATTTCTTGTAATTAATGACAGGATTTTTATTTCTGGGTGAACTAATCCTTTAAACTGCAGTAAAAAAATATTTTATTTTTAGCCTATTTCACTTTTGAAGACAAATATTTTCAGCTTTTCATATCATTAACCAGTATTACAGATATTGAAAAAAATTTAAAATACTAAAAATAAAAGTCTGGGAGATACTGATTAAATTATTCTGAAAATTAGTAGCAGACAGCTGGTCTGCATTAATGGTACTATTAATAACTTACAGAGCAAGTCTTAAAGAATGCAGAAGGGTCATCCCCCAAAATGACCGGCAGTCCACGAAGGCAAAGGGACCTAACATCTGTTGGCTCGGTGGTCTGAAAAATACTGGAGATATTGAAGTTTGTTAGGGATGCTCACATGTATGAACAAAATTACTGAGCTTCCCCCAAATTTGTCAGATTTTAGGAAGTAAAGAATAGGGCAAGACAAGATGACAAACAGGAAAGGAGAGAGGAGAGAAAAGGGCTAAAGGAAAATATGAAACAAGAAAAGTGGAAGAGTATAGGAGAGGAGAGGAAAGGAGAGAAAAAAAATGTAGTAAGAGTTTTAAGAATGTAAAGAAAAAGAAGTCCAGAGGAAAGAGGAGAGACAAGAAAATAATAAATAGAAGAGATGAGAAGGAGAGAAATTACAAAAAGAGTGGGTAGACTGATGTAGACAAGTAAACGCACCTTTGTCTGACGTAAAAGCTCAGCCAAAAGCTGGCCGGCGAGGCCTTTCTTCTTCCTGAAGATTTCCATCAGATTTGGAGAGTAATGATCCAAGTGCATCAAAGAAGTTCTCTCTGAGATTTTTCCCCACCACTCGGTTGAACTCATAATAAACCTAAAAGATCAGATAAAACATAGCAAACCATATTGGCTTACCGTCACCACATCTATGACCACAATGCTACATGATTTCAGTTACAGTTTATGACCTAAGTGGTCATAAATACCCATTTTCATTTATACATATATGTTTATTCAAATACTTAAGTTAAAAAAACAAAAACTTACATGGCTTTCTGTAAACAGAGATGGCCATCGAAGAACCATCTTGCTGATGTCAGGCTGATGTTTGGCTGTTGATCAGATGATTTGGTGTGAAATTGGGATAAGTGAACTTTTAAGGCATTGAATGATTTAAACGTACATAGACAATCCTGATGCAAACAATGAAATGGCTCAGTTCTAGCATAAGTTCCATGTTTGAGTCTATAATGTTTAAATAACTATGATCTTTTTTCACAGTTAACAGGACAATACTTACACTTCCAAAGCATTTCTTCCTGTCATCTGCAACACAATAAACAAGATATTTATCGTTAGAGGGCATCCATCCATTTTTTATGTATAACATTTTAATCAGCGACAACTTATTCCATTTAAAACAATGGCTGTATTAAAATGTAAGTTTTTTCTAACTTTAGCTTAAATTCACTCACCAGATTTAGTAAACTGTGGTCGTCATGTCTCATTTCACTGGAAAGCGTTGTATCTGTGTCGAACATGCAGGGGTTAAAATGGGACCTCCGTGCACGAGTGGGAAAACCACCTAACGTTAGTTAACAGGTGAAAATGTCACGACCTGTTTAAAGCATGCTATTGCTCACAAACAGCCCCTCAATAATAAAAAAACACTTAAAACAATAAACGGACGAAAAAAGTCAGATTAATTCGTCAGAAGATCGGCTTTTAGGGGCATATTTTTGTTTAAAACTATGTTTTACACTACTCACAAACATCATTTTGACGAAACTATGTCTGCTAAATTCGCATGTTTCAAGTTCAAGCGGGACCAGTGAAAAAAACTCCAAAATTACTTAAAACAACGTTTTCACTACTCACAAACAAAAATCGTTGAAAAATAGAAATAATAAGACTGGCTAAAACATTTGCTTTTAAGTACTTACGAACAGCTCTACGAATTCCCATGCACTTTCAACCACGAGAGAAAATGGCGTTGCTTGCCTGACTAGTTGCAACAGCTAACTGTGTGTGCGTGCGTCACGTGTGTGGGGGGAAGGGGCGTGGTCAGTACACAAACTTTACAATTTTAATCCATTAAACTTAAACTTTTCCACACATTCAAATATGTCTACAAAAGTAGTAGAATTCACTTACATTTTTATAGTAATACATTCAAAATTAAATAATTTAAGTATGCTGTAATTAAATTGTTAATTAGATATAAAATCTGGGCTAACAGTGTATAATTTATATACAGAAGCATTCAGACTCAAACATCACAAGTGAACATCAAATAAAGGATCAACTTCTTGCAGTATTTAGATTTTAAAGCAAACAAATTTAATTAAATTAAAAACTTCATGCCCTAATCAACTATTTTCACACACCATTAATGATCAGCAGTACAGTAAGATGTTCTGATGAGTGTGTGTTGTAGCAGCTGTATTTTCCTCCATCCGCATATTGAAGATTGTTGAGTTTGATGGAGTAGTTTCCTCTCTCATACTCCTGTGGGAAAGTTTCGGCTCTGTTCTTGTAACGAGGGTCCTGTGACTCTTGTGAATCTTTACCCTTGCCTATATCATACACAATCTTGCTGCCATTGTGTCTCCAGTGTACATTAATGTCTTGAAGTTTAATTGCTTTTTACCACGCACTGCTTTGCAATGCACATATGTGCGGCGACCAAGTGTGGCAACATCCCTGCCTTCTGATGGCAGCTCAGCTCCTGGAACCGGTACATGGTCACTATTGGTCCGTTTTGGTGCTGTTTTCTGTGACACACCACAGAGCTCTGTGATAAGTTGCTCCATAAACTCTTTATGAGACAAGTTACCATGTAGCTCTTTGTGCACAATGAAAGAGTTGGTGGAAGCAATGTCCAAGAAGTGTAGAAAAATCTTTCTGTACCACTTCATGGTTTTGTGCTGTGTTGTGTAGTACTGTAACAGCTGATCAGACAGGTCAACGCCCCCCATATGTTTGTTGTATGCAGTCACAGGTGCAGGACATGGAAATGTCTTTGTCCTCCATGTATCTTGTGTTTTCACCCTCCTCTGTGCAGTGTCTCCCGTATAAGCAGGATGGATGGTAGAACAGACAGATACCTCTCGTGTGTCCATCCACTTCACAAATACAAGAGGTCCATCCCGAATCCACCTGATGGATCCCCTGGCAGATTTTTTAGAGAGTGAATTAGCTGCATTCCGAGGGCAGTCCTTCCTGTTGTCCCTGTAAGTCCCACATGCACCAAACTTCACTGCAAACATGTCTTTTAGGATTGATTGATTGATTGATTAGCCTTTATTGTCTCCTGACGGAGAAATTCATCTTGGGCATTCGAGATAGCAGATGCAACACAATATACATAACACATAACATAATTACCTACACATAATTTACCACCTTAAAAACTAACCCACACACCTTATTTGTTGTTGTTCAATAATTTTATAGAGAGTGGTACAAATGAAAATTTAAACTTATTCAGCCTACAGTTTGGTAACCTGTACCTTCTACCTGAGGGCATCATCTCATACTCACTGTAGAGCACATGATTCGGATCGTTAGTGATTTTTAAACTCTGTTTCCTCACCGCCTCTTCAAAAAGCTCATTAAGAGTGGTCGGTGGCACTTCTCCAATTATTTTTCCCGCCCTTTTGATCAATGTTTGAAGCTGTGATTTTAGTTTAACTGACAGGTTACCAAACCAGGCTACAATACCATATCGGACCATAGACTCAATAGCTGCCTTATAAAACAGTAACATGATATCCTTATCAACACCATGAACTCTTAGTCTTCTCAAAAAATATAAACGCTGACATATTCTTGAGGAAACATACTCCACGTGATATGACCACTGTAACTGTTTGTCTACTTGAATTCCTAAATATTTATATGTTGTTACTTGTTCAATCTGTACTCCTTCAATTAGAATAGGACTATGATCGCCTATAGACCTAGGGTCAAAAATCATTTCTTTGGTTTTATTAACATTAATGAGCAAGTTATGCTTATTGCACCACTTCACCATCTCCTCTATCTCCTGTGTATAAATACCAATGTCTGAATAGTCGTACAGTAAACTAAGTATGGCTGTGTCATCTGAAAATTTAATAATAAAATTATTCCTATCAATAATTCTGCATTCATTTGTATATAATATAAAAAGTAAGGGTGAACTTACACAGCCTTGAGGGGCACCTGTACTTATGTTAATCATCTCAGAAAGAGTGGAGTTAACTCTCACCTGCTGCTTCCTTTCTGTCAGGAAAGAACCATACCATTTAATAATGAAGGGGTTCACTTCCATCTGATGTAGTTTACTTAACATTATCTGCGGAAGAATACAGTTAAATGCAGAACTAAAATCCATAAATAATAAACGAACATAACCTGATGGATTTTCCAAGTGCTTTAAGATGGAGTGTACAGTTGTAATTAAAGCATCATCAGTACCCCTGCCATTATTATAGGCAAATTGGTACGGGTCCAAAAGATGCTGTACCTCACTCCTTAATTTACCAACCATTATACGTTCTAATGACTTCATCACTATAGAAGTCAGCGCTACTGGTCTATAGTCGTCATTATGCTGTGGGCATGATTTTTTGGGCAACGGAATGACAACTGATGTCTTCCAGATAATGGGAATAATACAAGCATCCACAGAAGATTGAAATAAGGGGCACCAAGCCGGAGTTAACTCATCCGAAAATGTTTTCAAAATAAAAGATGAAATACCATCAGGTCCACTAGCCTTATTACTATTCAGCTTTTTAAAAACTGCATTGACATCTTTAGGATTAATTATTATTCTATCCTGTATTGGGTCACATGGTATTGACATAGACAGCTCTTTGCAACAGATCACATTTGTTCCACAATTCAAGTCAAAACGTTTATAAAAGATGTTAAGATCATTAGCCTTGTCCAAATCATTCTTCACATTTAATTCCCTCTGACTTGAGTTCATATTAGTCATTTCTTTCACCGTGTCCCACATTTTTTTGGGTTATTCATTAAAAATGCTTCCCTAACTCGTTTACTGTGTTCCTCTCGCGCCTTCTTCAGTTTCCCCCTCAGGTCTTTTTGTATTGATCTCAGTTCCATCAAATCATTATTCCGGAATGCTTGCTTTTTCCTCCTGATCAGATGTTTAATTTCAGGTGTTATGTAGTCTTTGTTGTTAGGATATATAGTGATCGTCTTTTTCGGCACAACAGTATTGACACAAAAATGAATATACCCCGTTATTGTTTCTGCAATATTATCAATCTCATTGTCCTGATAAAAGACTTCCCAGTCTGTAGCCAGAAAGCATCCACTCAGCGTCTCCTTGCTCCCATCCTGGAACACACTGATCGTTTTTGTGACGGGTTTGCTTTTTTTAATGGCACACTTAAAGATGGGGATCAAATGTATGATGTTATGATCCGAGTTTGAGAGGGGGGGTTTGATTCTGGCAGCATATGCATCTTTAATGTTGCCATAGCATTTATCTAGCGTCCTATTCTTACGTGTGCTGTTTTTAACATATTGCTGGAAGCCAGGAAGAGACAGCTCCAATTTACAATGGTTGAAGTCTCCGAGAACAAAGATAGGGGAATCTGGTTTATCCTTTAGCTGCTGATGGACGCAGTCCGCTACACGTGAAGCTGCTTTAGATGCGTTCCCACTGGGCGGGATATATACCGAGCATAAAAAGATGTTCCCATAGTCTCTCGGTAAATAAAACGGTCTCAAACTAATGCAGATAAGCTCAAGATCAGGAGTGCATACCCTGTGTTTTACCGTATAATTATTGCACCAAGATTCATTAATATAAACACAAATCCCACCCCCCCTCATCTTCCCTGAGTCGTTGTTTCTGTCCATACGCACGCATGAGAAGCCTCGTACCCTGTACCAATGAGTCTGGAAAATCCTCTTGTAGCCAGGTCTCTGTGTAAATCATTAGACATGATTCGCGATATTCGTTACAGGCCTTTGTATTAAGCCTCAACTCCTCCATCTTATTCCTTAGGGAGCGAACATTGCCAAAAAGTATAGACGGCAGCGGCGGCCTTGTTGCCCTCCGGCGAAGGCGTAGTTTAATGCCGCCCCTTTTCCCTCGTTTCCGCGGGCGGTTACCTCCACGCTGTCGTAGCAGCTCCTCCGGAACATGATCTAACAAGCCCGGTTCTGGTGTTACTTCCCTCCACAAGGACAACAGCCAGTCCCTGCCGTACACCCGCAGCATCTGCTCATTACCTTCGGCGAGTGTGGTGACATCATATTGTAAGCGGGTGCAAAAGGTGGCTGTAATTAGCAGCAGCAGCAGCCACACTCCGGTGACTCTCTTTCCCATCGTAACTTCTCTTCCTTGTTCACTTCTTCCTCATTCAGCAGACCACAGCAGCACTTCAACCCTCTTGACATAGACTTAACAAATTGACAACTTAACTTAGACAAACTTAGACAACCACATGCACCCGTTCTCCCGTGCCCGTGTCGCTAGCAGTGCTGCGCCACCGGAAGTCCAGGAGCTTTGGACTTGTATAAAAATTGTCCATGTACACATGGTACCTAGAACCCAAAAATGTGTGGTCCAAAAGAGTCCATTGCCTGTGGGAAAGTTGTTCTTTCCTGTGTACACAGAAAAGTCCACAGTGTATCCATTCGATGAGTCTGCAAGAACAAACAACTTGAAACCCCACCTGGTTGGCTTGGCTTTCATGTACTGTGTCATGCCTGTGTGTGCTTTGCATGCCACCATTCTTTCATCCACAGCTAAGTTTCTCTTAGGATGATAGATGGCTTTACAAGCATGACGAATGGTGTCCATGAGAGGTTTGATCCTGAAAAGACGGTCATGTTCAGGTGTGCCCCTCTTTCTGTCATTCTCCTTATCTGCATCTGAGTTACTCATGTGCACATTCCATGAAATGATGCGGTATCTGTCCCTGGACATAACTGTAGCTGGAAAGGGTACGCAGAAAACACTGCTTTGCCGCCAGTAGTCCCTGATGGAGCTGACATTCACCATTGCCATGTAAAACAGCAGCCCAATGTAGCGGTACATCTCACTGATGCTGACATCTGTCCATTTATATTTGCAGCCTTTTGCAGTTGCCTTGGCAGCCTGGGCATTAGTGTTGTGGCACAGAGTTGACACAGCACTTTCTGAAAAAAATTGTTTGAATAGACTCATGGGCGAATGCGAGTCTACAGAGCTCAGTTGCGGTCCAGTTTCCCGTGCAGGAAGGAATCGCAGTGTCTGTGGAACCATGTCAACATCGGTCTCTGTTTTCCATGACAGCGTGGACTGCCTGTTGCTCGCCTACTTGTTTGCCTTGGCTCTCTTCGGAACTGGTGCTTGGACATTGTCACATCTGTTATAAAAAAGAAGAAAGAAAAAGTGTGAGCATGCTGATAACACAATCAAAGAAACTGTATTATTATCATTATCAATCACTAATTACCATGGATTAAAAAAAGACATATTTGTAATTTCACACAAGAATAGGAACTTTTACATTATGACGATGTAAACACAATTAGGCTACATTTCATCTGTAAAATATTACGTCTATGCACTTACTCAGTATTATTCTCGATCGCACTGAGAACTGAACGACACCTGCGTGTCCCTCTGCGAGGTGCTGGAGAAGGAGAGCTGCATGATGCAGCCACATTCCTAAAAAAAAATAAATAAATAACTGTTAGCATACATTATGTATACAACAGAGTTGTCACAGTGTCTGGTTTGTGTTTCCCTTGTTTGTCACTAGAGGTCCTCGTTCTCACGGTGTCCTTCACATTTGACTTCAATTCCCAGCATTCTGTCACTGTCACTCATCAGTTCATTGCACTCAGCTGTTCCCCGTAATCATTGTTCCCAGCTGTTCTGTGTTAGTCTTGTTAGATATGTGTATATATTCCCTGTCTGTGTTAGTATGTGTACGGAGTCGTTCTGTCACAATGCACACACGGGAAGCAGAGAGATCCACTAGCAGTATTTTATTGGGGTAATCCATAAATCATAATCCAGTCCAAGCAAAGGTCAAAAGGCAATCCAAAACAAGAAACAGGCAACAGAAGTGCAGTGATATTAAACAACGACTCCGTACACATACTAACACAGACAGGGAATATATACACATATCTAACAAGACTAACACAGAACAGCTGGGAACAATGATTACGGGGAACAGCTGAGTGCAATGAACTGATGAGTGACAGTGACAGAATGCTGGGAATTGAAGTCAAATGTGAAGGACACCGTGAGAACGAGGACCTCTAGTGACAAACAAGGGAAACACAAACCAGACACTGTGACAAGAGTAGGCTATCTGTTTATGGCCCATATAGAACGCACGCATTTATGATAGGCTATACTCAATGAACGGATCGTTCGCGAACGACACATCACTACATTTCAAACATTTACACCTGTATTCACAAACAGTGCATAAGGCAGTAAGCATGATAATTAGTGTCATAGGCTAACCAAAACTGAACATTTGCGAGTATCTATGGCCCATATAGACCGCACGCATTTAGGGATAGGCTACACAATGAACGGATTGTTTGCAAACGAACGACACATCACTAACTTACATTTCAAACATTTACACCTGTATTCACAAACAAGTATTTACGCATGATAAAGTGTCATAGGCTAACCAAAACTGAACATTTATATATAAAATATATTGTATTTAGACAGTATCACGTATTTTACCGGAGTCTGAAATATATTTCTCTCAATCACATAACCTAGCAGTTATTCGCGAACAAAATGCATTACACATAAGGCAGTAGGCTATTTTGCATGATAATCAGTGTCATAAACTAATCAAAACTGAGTGAAATATATGTAGGCTAATATACAAATATGTTTAGAGAATATCACATTTAAAAAGTTTACACGAGCGTACACGAATGTTAGGGATATTGTGAGGCAATATTTCCTATGTCAAAAGCTAGCCAAAACTAGGCAAAATATAGTCTGAAAATTCATTTGAGCTCTATATGATCAGAAAAGGAATTATATAACACTAAACAACTTACTCCGAACTTCTATCCTCGGCGAGATCAATTCGTTCTTGAAAATGCAGCCGTTCGTCGTCCGAGTCGCAATCTTCCTCTGAAGAAAAGGTGAATTCTTCATCACTGTCCAGAATCATCTGAAGGGCCTCTTTGTCGGAGTAGCGTGCTGCCATCCTCAAAACGCGATGAACTATCAGTGAATCTGATAAAGAAACTTTGTGTTTTTATGGCATTGATCGGGGGGCGTGCCGCATGTGCTATGCATAGATCGCCTATTTACCATGTGAAAAGCTCTGGGGGCGTGGCGGTCTCAGCTCATTAAAGATAATGAAGGGAGAACGAAAAAACTGTACCTCTCCTTGGTTTCAAACGGATTACATAAACTGGAAATATTTTTATTTTTTTAGTAAATTACTTCATTTAAAAGAAGAGAATTTCAGCTTCATAAAGAGAAATCTCTCGTATCTCTGTGACAAGTATTGACAGAGTTACAGTTCATTTTTCGGACGCGTTTCAGAATGGACCTCACTGACAGAGAGAAGGCAAAACGCGCATCATGTTTATTTTTCTTTATTTGACGAAAAGCACAACACTTTGTTTTTATTGTGAGTACCCACAAAAAAAATAGACACTTAACAGGATCTAATGATGTACAGCACTTATATGTAAGATCAAAATCAACAGAGTAATTTGAGTCTCTTTTGCACTGATAAGGAAAAAAGTGAGCTGGTATCGCCGGCGATACCGCCGACCCCAGAGGGTTAAAGAACAGATCAAGAATTGTGAAGTTTGCTTGTCTTCTGATAAGGTTACAACTGTTCGTGCTGCACCTTTACAACCTGTACCTTTTCCATCTATGCCATGGGAAAAAGTGGCTGTTGACATTGTTGGCCCATTTGAAACCGCTACCTGGGATTGTCGGTACATTATGACAGTGATTGACTATCATAGTAAGTGGCCAGAAGTAGGATTCACTTCTTCAATCACAAGTAAAAAAGTGATCAACTTCTCAGCAGATTTGGGAATGCCCATTACATTGTATCTGACAATGGATGTCAGTTCAAGTCAGTGGAGTTTGCTGCATTTCTGAAAGATCAAGACATTCAACAGATACATATGTCAGTGTATCATCCAGCTGCAAATGGAGCTATTGAGCGATTCCATAGAGTACTGAAGAGTTCTATTCAATCTGCTATTCTGACATGGAAATCAACGGTAACAGAGTTTCTTCAAACTTACCGTGCTACTCTCCATTCTGTCATTGGACGGTCTCCTTCTGAGTTACTCAGGGCAGAAAATTGCGTACTCGTCTTAATGTTCTCCCTCTTCCTATTACTTGTAAGGATCCTGCTGTGAGTCAGAAAGTGTCATTGTCTCAAAAGAAGATGAAAACATACACAGACCTCAAACCAACAAAGAGCCTGTACTCCTGAGTTCAAACCTGGAGACTGGGTGCGTATAAAAATTCCAGTTCATGTTCCCAAAGGACATCCTAGATTCTCAAAGACTTTGAAAATTGTATATCAACTTGGTCCATGCACTTACCAGTTATCAGATGGGAAAAAATGGCATGCATCTCATCTTTCTCCAGCTTGTGCACCAATGGATAATGTCATTGAGTGAACTGGTGTCCTTGCCCCTCCAGTCTGTTTCCTTCCTCTACTGTTCAATTCAATTCAATTCAATTCAAATTTATTTGTATAGCGCTTTTCACAATACATATTGTTTCAAAGCAGCTTTACAGAAAGTGCATTTCAGAAATGTACGTAGAAAATACAGTTAGTTTATCATCATGTATTAATTTAGGGCATAACATATCGCCGGCGTTGAGTCGTCTCTTCACAGGCGTCGAGTCGTCTCATCGCAGGCGTTTAGTCGTCTCATCGCAGGTGTTGGGGCATCTGAAGTCTCCGTGAGAGGCTGGATACAGACTGTAGCTGAAGAACGCTATTTACCTCGGGACTAGCGTCCCGAGATAACAGCAGAAAAGCAGATGGGAAATAATTAGCGTAGCTGCTGTTCATAATATTAATGCATTCGATCTGATTCAACAGTAGTATAAGAGGCAAGCATTATGTGAATGCTTGGCTGAAGAGATGCGTCTTTAATCTAGTTTTGAACTGGGAGAGCGAGTCTGAGCAACGAACAGTATCAGGAAGGCTATTCCAGAGTTTAGGAGCTAAATGTGAGAACGCCCTCCCTCCTTTAGTGGACTTAGATATCCTAGGAATGACCAGAAGCCTCGAATTTAGGGATCTTAAAGAACGCGATGGATTGTAGGGCGATAGAAGGTCCATTAAATACACAGGAGCTAAACCATTTAGGGCTTTATAGGTCAGTAATAGTACTTTGTAATTGATACGGAACTTAATAGGTAACCAGTGCAGAGATGATAAAATCGGTGTTATATGATCATATTTTCTTGACCTAGTAAGAACTCTAGCAGCTGCATTTTGCACTAACTGTAGCTTGTTTATTGAGGATGCAGGACAACCAGCTAATAAAGCATTACAGTAATCTAGTCTCGAGGTCATGAATGCATGAACTAACTTTTCTGCATCAGTAACAGAAAGTATGTTACGTAATTTAGCAATGTTTCTAAGGTGGAAAAAAGCAGTTCTTGTAACATATGAAATATGATTTTCGAAAGACAAGTTGCGGTCTAGTATAACACCCAGGTCTTTTACTGTAGTGGATAAGGTAACAGGACATCCTTCTAAATTAAAGTTGTATTGTACGAGGTTTTGTGGGTAGTTTTTTGGACCAATAAGTAATACCTCCGTTTTATCTGGATTTAACAGCAGGAAATTACACGTCATCCAGCATTTTATATCTTTAAGACACTCTGTCAATTTAGATAAGTTAGTGTTTTCATCTGGTCGTGATGAAATATATAATTGAGTGTCATCAGCATAGCAGTGGAAATTAATTCCTTGTTTTCTTATAATATTACCAAGTGGCAGCATATATATTGAGAATAGCAGAGGGCCTAACACCGATCCCTGCGGCACTCCATAGTCTACTGACGTTATCTTCGATTTTTCCCCATTTAGACAGACAAAATGGTAACGGTCCGATAAGTACGATCTAAACCAGCTTAATGCCTGTCCCTGAACACCAGTGTAGTTTTGTAGTCGATCCAAGAGTATTTTATGATCTATAGTGTCGAACGCAGCGCTAAGATCGAGTAGAACTAGTATTGAGATACAGCCTTGGTCAGAAGCTAAAAGTAAATCATTTGTAATTTTAACTAGCGCGGTTTCTGTGCTATGATGCGGTCTAAATCCTGACTGAAATTTTTCATATATCTAATTTTCTTGCAGGAAAGAGCACAATTGAGCGGACACAATTTTTTCTAGTATTTTAGACATAAATGGAAGATTTGAAATGGGTCTGTAATTTGCTAAGTTATTTTGATCTAATTGCGGTTTCTTAATAATAGGTTTTATTACTGCCAGCTTGAATATTTTTGGTTAATAATATTGAGAAGAGGCTCTTCCACTACAGGTAACACTTCTTTCAGTAGTTTAGTGGGTATTGGATCTAATAAACATGTTGTTGGTTTAGATGCAAAGATAAGTTTATTTAGCTCTTCCTGTCCTATAGTTGTAAAGCGGTGTAGTTGTTCTTGAGGGGCGATAATTGAGGCTGAATCATAAGACACCATAGAGGATTGTACATTTACAATTGTATTTCGGATGCTTTCTATTTTCTCATTGAAGTAATTCATAAAATCATTACAACTATACTGTAACGGAATATTTTGCTCTGGTGATGTCTGTTTATTTGTTAGTCTAGCCACGGTGTTAAATAAAAACCTTGGATTATTTTGGTTATTTTCTATCAGTTTGCGGAGATGCTCAGCCCTGGCTGCTTTTAGAGCCTTTTTATAACGTGACATACTGTCTTTCCACGCGATTCTAAAGACCTCTAAATTAGTTTGTTTCCATTTACGCTCTAAGTTACGAGTTTCTCTCTTGATAACATGTGTAGTACTATTGTACCATGGTGCTTTAGTTTTCTCTCTAACCTTTTTTAATCTAATTGGTGCAACAATATCTAATGTACTAGAGAAAATGGTGCTCAAACTGCTAGTCATTTCCTCTAGTTCATCTGTTTGTTGGGGTTCACTGAGCAGCTGAGATAGATCAGGTAAGCTATTTGAGAATCTATCTATAGTGGTTGGAACGATTGTTCTGCCTGGTCGATAACGTGACGCAACATGACAAATTTCAGCAGTACGTAATATGCACGTTACCATACAATGATCAGTGAGATCGTCACTTTGCGGTATAATATCTATATCGGTTGGATTGGTTCCATATGATATAATTAAATCTAGTGTATGATTTAGACGATGAGTGGGACCACTGACGTTTTGCTTGACCCCAAAGGAGTTTAATAAATCTGTAAACGCAGTCCCTAACGCATCATTTGTGTTATCTACGTGTATGTTAAAATCTCCAACAATTATTGCTTTATCGGCATTGACCAATAGATCTGAGAGAAAGTCTGCAAACTCTTTTAGGAAATCAGCATAGGGCCCTGGAGGTCTATATACGGTCGCCAAGGCTAGAGATAGTAGGGATTTCTTTCTTACATCTAAGAGCGTAACATTTAGCACAAGTACTTCAAACGAATTAAACCTGTGACCTGTTTTCTGAGTAACATTAAGGATATCTCTATAGATTGTTGCAACACCGCCGCCACGACCGATCGGACGGGGCTCATGCTTATAACAGTATCCTGGCGGAGTAGACTCATTTAGACCGAAATAATCATTTGGTTTAAGTCAGGTTTCAGTAAGGCACAGAACATCGAAATTATTATCTGTGACCATTTCATTTACAATAACCGCCTTAGGTGTGAGCGATCTAATGTTTAGAAGACCTAGTTTTAGAAATTGTTTTTGTTCACTGATATTTAGATTTTCTGGTTTAATTACAATAAGATTTTTCCTAGATCCTACACTAGATTTATTGTTTGGCCTCACTAGACGAGGAATAGACACAGTTTCTATATAATGTTCTACACTACTTGTATCAACTTGTACTGTGTTGCCTAAAAATGAACTTGCCTAATCAAATTGCTTCTCCATCTGTTCCTGTAAGGTCTTCATCACGAGTGAAACGCCCTCTGCGTTGGTTGCATGATTATGTCACTTAGTACAAAAGACATTGATCACCTTGTGCTAAATGAGAAATTAATTTTAGTTCTAGTATATCTGGTTACAGAATGTAAAATATATTGTTAAACTAATTGGATTTGATGTAAATATTGTATAGGTTTTTCCTATTGCACCAACTATGTATTTTGGGTGGAATTTACAGTTTTGATAAAGGGGGAATGTTGTGTTTATGTACTTGTCAGGAGATGGCGCTGTAGTCCACATGTTGTTACCTATAAAAGGTGTAGAGTAAGAATGGAAATGGTTGCACCTGCTGCCAAATCATTTAACTGCCTGACAGTGTTGTATTGCTTGTGGGTTTGAATAAACCTTGAAGAAGTAAGAAGCTTTCTTGTCTTCATGATTACCTGGACTTAGACATAACAATATGGGCACATAAATCTTGGCTACAAAAACTATTATACTAAATGTAATCTGTAAACAGTCCACCTGTTATAAATGTAACCGAAGGAGATGAGTGTTGGTGATTGACATTTGTGAGCACCTATCAGCAAGGAGTTCCTCCTATTTAAGAGCTGGTTGGCTTAACTCTGTGATGTGTCACGTCCGACTTCTCCCCTTTCTGTTGTTGACAGTGATGTGTGTGTGTGTGTGTGTGTGTGTGTGTGTGTGAGAGAGAGAGAGAGAGAGAGAGAGAGAGAGAGAGAGAGAGAGAGAGAGAGAGAGAGAGAGAGAGAGAGAGAGAGAGAGAGAGAGAGAGAGAGAGAGAGAGAGAGAGAGAGAGAGAGAGAGAGAGAGAGAGAGAGAGAGTGAGAGTGTGTGTGTGTGAGTGTGTGTGAGAGTGAGAGAGTGAGAGACAGAGAGTGAGAGTGAGAGTGAGAGACAGAGAGTGAGAGACAGTGTGCTTTTGGCTAACTAGCTTGGTGATCACTCCTCCTGTGGTGAACCTCAGCCCTGTAAGTTTGTGTTTTTGTGAGCTGTGCAAATATTAGTTATGAAAAGTGTTGTGTATGTGTCTTTTGTTTATTTTCTTTAAATTTAACTTTGTATTAATAAAATGTTTTACTTTTTTCATGATACACACGTTTCGGCCTACCTTCTAATCTTTTAGGTGTCATTCATTATTTCCCTGGGTGAAATTCCCAAGGGTGGTGTAGTCGAAATTCCGTGTCTGAAACCTGTACAACGTGTGCCACATAAAGCTTTAGTGGCAACACTTTACAATACGGGTGCACTAATAAGCAGCTTAACTAATGCACAGATAATCATGTGTTAATGTATAACTCATGAAGAACTAAACAATTAATTAATGATTACTGCATCAGTAACTAATAAAGATTCTAAATTATTAATATATTAAATAATATATAAATTGTTATTAATTAAATCTGTCATAATGTATTAATTCCTTCATAACATATTTTATTAACTAATAGTGTAAATTAATGCTTTAATTACCACAATGGGTCATGTACATGTACTTCAACTTCGAATTGTCTGCTTTAATTAATCATTAGCTAATGATTTGCAAATGTATCATTATGCTATGACTTTACTTGTTGAGGCACATGACTATTAACTAACTGTTAAGTAATATGCCATTTTGGTTTTGACATCCACACTAAGTCATGGATTTCAATTTCCAACCAACTACAACCAAGATTTCTCTGAGTCAGATGAACTGCCGCATCCAGTACCTTGTTGTTCATGCACAGGAATATGTCAGGTTAAGCTTGAGGTCGTGGAACACTGAGAACATGCGGTCGAGCTCTGCTACTTCATAACACTGTATCTAGACTGGACAAAGACACTAGAACCCATTATAATCAGTGATACTACACTGGATGCGGCGTGACGCTACACGACAAAACCCCGACAGTAAACTGATGCCACATTCTATTTCTGACGTACTCCGAGCTCTTGTGCTTATACTTCTGTAATGAAGGACAAATGGACTTGCAATGGTCTGTCATGTCCAGTGTAGACAGTTGGTCTCGTCCAGTTTAAACACAGTGTTACAGCGGTCAGGAGTTCAGATTCTGGTGTGCTGATATTTGTGTGCAGCCCAACTTACCCATCCTTCAAACACTCTCTGACATTACATTCACTGCATGTGCAATTGTCAAAACCCATAAATGACATATTACTTAACAATTAGTTAATAGTCATGTGCCTCAACAATTAGTTAATAGTCATGTGCCTCAACAAGTAAAGTCATAACATAATGATACATTTACAAATCATTAGCTAATGATTAATTAAAGCAGACAATTCGAAGTTGTAGTAGCCTACATTGCTATGATCAATTGTGGTAATTAACGCATTAATTTACACTTTTAGTTAATACAATATTTTATTAAGGAATTAATACATTATGATACATTTGATTAATAACAATTCATATATTACTTAATATATTAACCACATAGAATCTTTATTAGTTGCTGATGCAGTAATCATTAATTAATGGTTTAGTTCTTCATGAGTTATTATATTAACACATGATTATCTATGCATTAGTTAAGCATGAATTAATGCAGGTTAGTGCACCCGTATTGTAAAGTGTTACCACTTTAGACAATTTTTTCAATACTTTTAACAAATTTCCTAAACTCTTAACGTACCAACACACCTACAACACACAATTGGCAAAACAGTTAATTTCATGCTCAAAATCACACATTGTAAACTAAACTCCAACACTAATTTTCAAAATACAATAATACACTAGCAACAAAACACTATGTCTACCAAAACACTGCAAACAGAAACTGCATTATTTTATATGTGTCAGGTATGCCCTTATACAACAGACAGTATATTGTATTGATCATAGATTGTGTTTTGCGTTTCTTTTGAAGCCTCTCTACATACAGTCTCTCTTTATAGAATGTACGGTTACTGTAATGAAAAAACGAAGACAGATACAGAATTGCTGCAATAAATAAAAATAAATGTATATATTTGCATAATTCAATCAGCTGTTTCTCAGTAACAATAGAATAAAAAACAGGGGATATATTTGTGTTTCAATTCACAATATAAATGAAGTTTTATTAACTAAGTTCGGGAGGAGCACGTTCAGATAATTAACACGAGTGGACAGCAATCAGCAATCAATGATAAAGGGTACATATAGACTCAACAGTCTTACCTCGATC
This sequence comes from Gila robusta, assembly GCA_030770095.1. Classification (NCBI taxonomy): domain Eukaryota; kingdom Metazoa; phylum Chordata; class Actinopteri; order Cypriniformes; family Leuciscidae; genus Gila; species Gila robusta. The sequence goes on from JAVALU010002422.1 coordinate 18,272, forward strand.
CATTGACAGTTTGCAGCATTTAGTATTCGCTTCTTTGCTCAGCTACTTGCAACTATGTCTCCTACGAGCTCCTCTTCCGACGAAGAAATCACCAGGGATGCATCTTCTCACTCCGTCGATCCCACGGTCATCCCTCCTATGCCGGTCGGAGCACTTGAGCCCCCGGCCTCTCCTCGCGGCCGCACACCGGCCCAATCAGCCCGGCGCTCATCAAGACGCCATGACCAGTCTTTGCCCCCCCGGCAAGACTTCCATCTTCTTCCCCAGCTTCCTCCTACCGCTCGGCCGTCCCGACGATCCCACCCATCGGGAAACGGACCGTAGCTGGATTGAGGCAAGCGCTGGGTAACTCCGATTTACAAGCTTCAAGGAAAATGAATAAAGCGGAGCTGTATGATTTGTATGTCTCCTTAAAGTCAACTCCTAAGACGACCCACAGGCAGAGCAAAGCCCGCAGGGCTCAAAATTCGCCTGCCCAGTCACCACCCTCGTCTCCCTGCACAGGACGCGGCTCGCTTCGCCCATCGAGCCGCCGCAGCAGCAACAGGCCCTCAGCGAGCCAGGGCCGCGCTCCAGTTTTCATCACGGCAGGTCCACTACCACCTTTTGACGAGGCCCAGCCCTCCACCTCTGCTTCCGCCGCCGCAGCACCACGTACAGCCGGGCCCAGCGGCCTCCCCGCAGCCGCTCAGTTCTATTCTCCTGCTGTACATAACCCTTTTCCTTTTCAGTGGCCTCCAGCTCCAGTTGCAGACACTAGCGCGAAGCTATCGCCGCTAGCATCACAGACCCAACAATGTCAACAGTTCTACCCAACAGGTTACAACCCCGCCCACTTCCAGTGGCCTGCAGCACAAGTAACTCAAACAAGCGCGGGCCCGCCTCCGCTCGCAGCCCAAGCTCACACTGCTTTCTATCATCCCTCACTTCCTCCGACTAACTTTTCTTCTCAATTTACAGCAGGTCATCCAATCACAAGGGCACCGCTGACATTCGCAGCCCCGGATTATACCCTTCCCAGCTCTATCATACAAAATAAATCACCATATTCTCTTTTCACAGCCACTCCGATGCCCGTGCCGCCCAACGCAGTTGCTATGGAACCCCCACCAGTTTCTCAATCCATCCGCGCTCAGATCCTCTCAGGTACGGATGTAGACCTCTCTTCTCTGTTGTCTTTCCTCCCTGCAGCTGAATCAGACCGCCAAGTGGATTGCGGTGATTTTTCAGTTACCCTGAAAAACACAAACACGCACTCATCTCGTGTCCTTTCATTTCCCAAATTCACGATCGCTTTTTCACGTTTCACTGAAATCATCTGTTCAGCCTTCCCCCACAGGCGGCGCGAACTGAACGATTATCAAGCAATCATTGCCGAACTCGCGCTGTCCTATGGGGGCGGGCATTTCTACACGTACCACAAACTTTTTTCTGCAAAAAGTGCCGTGCGAGTCGCACAATGGAATCAGTGCACATACTGGGGTGCACTTGACTCGGATCTCCACAGCAGGGTATTTTTAGGTTGCAAAAACATTACCTGTGCAGTTTGCAGGTCAGTGGCTCACTCAACCGCAACATGCCCACAGGTTAACCCTACCTCTCTTCCCTTCACAGGAATAAGCAATGCTAAATCCACCAGCTATGTGCCACGCGCAGCAACCACCAGCGCAATTCAGGATTCTGCGTTTGATGAAAGCAGGCAGCCCTGTAATCACTTCAACGCAGGCAAATGTCAAAGAGCGCGCTGCCGGTATATGCACATCTGCAGCTTTTGTGGCGGCGCCCATGCTCGCATCGTATGTCCAGTCTTCAAGTCTGTGAATAAAAAATCTAAAAATTATTTGGCGACTCCTGTGAATATTTCGCGCATGCACTGCGAACTAGCTCATCACCCGGATGCCGAATTTACCAATTATCTGCTGTCAGGTTTAAAAAAACGGCTTTAAACCCGGCTTAGAATGCCCGCTTTCACAAAACGTCATATGTAATAATCTTCAATCCGCCCTTACAGAACCTGAAGTTGTGCCCGTGACAAACTGATCAAAAAAGAAGTTGAGTCAGGTTTCATGATCGGTCCGTTTGACAATCCTCCATTTAATCTGTTTCGTATCAGCCCCATTGGAGTGGCTACAAGGAAATTCTCGGGTAAAAAACGCCTAATAATCGACCTGTCAGCCCCGCACAATTCTCCGTTCCCAAGCATAAACAGCTTGATCCCTCTCGATGAATTTTCGCTCAAATACCACGACATAGATCAGGCTATCGACATGATCAAAATCGCAGGTCGGGGTGCCTGGCTTGCAAAAATCGACATTACATCTGCTTTCAAAGTAATGCCTATCCATCCAGGTTCATGGCACCTATTTGGAGTTCGCTGGCTCAGGAAATATTATTTTGCAGTACGTTTAACATTCGGTTGCAAAAGCAGCCCTAAAATATTTGACATGCTATCAGAAGCCGTTTGCTGGATCCTGTCGAACAACTACGCCATTCCTTACCTCATTCACCTGCTAGACGATTTTCTAATAATCTCGCCTCCCGATGCTATTCCAGCTGCGCACATACTCACGGTACAAAACGTTTTCTCTGAGCTAGGAATTCCTATCGCACAGGAAAAAACCATGGGCCCTGCAACGTCCATCGAGTTCCTAGGAATTAATTTGGATTCAGACAAATTCCAAGCATCCCTCCCCAAAGAAAAAATCGACCGAATAATTCTCGTCTCTTCTACTTTCCTTGAAAAATCAAATTTTTCAAAACGCGAACTCCTGTCCCTGCTCGGACATTTAAACTTCGCAATACGCATCATCCCGCAAGGCCGCCCCTTCATCTCGCATCTCCTCTCACTCGCGTCCTCTGTCCACTCACTAGAAGACCGCATTTCTATAACCCAAGCATGTCGCGACGAACTCAGGCTATGGTTAACATTTCTAAAACAGTGGAACGGCCTTTCCTTTTTCTACAACAACCTTGTTTCATCCCCCACTGACATCCAATTGTTCACAGACGCCGCCCCCTCAATCGGGTACGGGGGATTTTATCAAGGTCGTTGGTTCGCGGCTCCATGGCCACCTCAGCTTCAGGACATAACTCATTCCTCAGCTTTATTCGAGCTTTACCCTCTCGTAGTAGCAGCTTTCCTGTGGGGAAAAGAATGATGCAACAGTACATTGCATTAACAAAGGCCATTCCCATTCACCCGCTCTGATGCCACTCTTAAGGCGTCTCACCTGGATTACAGCTTGCGACCAATTCATTATCATTGCTAAACACATCCCTGGGTCAAAAAACCAAATCGCCGACTCTCTGTCTCGTTTTCTGTTTCAGAAATTCAGGATGCTGGCTCCAGATGCGGATCAATTCCCAACTCCAGTTCCTCGCTATTCAGAGCTAATATTCCCGTAACCCACCCATTAAAACCACTGCTCGAAGCATCACTCGACGGTATCCTCCAAGCAGTATCTCCCAGGACCCTTCAATCCTATGTTACTGCTTGGAGATGTTTTAAAACATTTCATGTCTCTTATAACTTACCTTTCCCTGATTTTTCTCTTCTTTCAATCACCTCTTTTATCTCCTACCTTAATATCATTAAGGGCCTACAAATCGGGTCCATTAAAGGTTATTTGAGCGGCATCCAGTTTTTCCATAAACTGATGTACGGCGCTCCTTCCGTGGAGATAAACAATTCACAAACCTCCCTCCTGATTAAAGGGATTCAAAGATCCCAGCCCACCCGCCCCGACGCCAGACAACCCATAACGCTGGACATTCTCACCAAATGTATTCAGGCTTTCCGCACAGGCTACCAGCCCCTCAGTTCCGCTCGCACACTCGATGCCGTTTATCCTAGCCTTTTTTGGTTTTCTTAGATGCTCAGAAATCGCCATCACTTCTAAATTCGACCCAAAAATCCACCCCACCATCTCAGACTTATCAGTAATTGATGGCGAAACCATTTCATACTTGATTAAACAAAGTAAGACTGACCAAACCAAAAAAGGTCATTTCATTTACATTTTTAACCTCGCTTCGCAAATCCAACCATACCAGTCAATTCTGGCATATCTGCAATGGAGAAGTTCTCAAGCTAAATCTCCTCTGGAACCCCTGTTTTTAGATGAATCCAAAAAACCTGTGACACGTTTTTGGTTCCAGAAACACCTCAAATCTGTTCTCCAACAGTCAGGCATTCCAGCAAAGAATTTTTCAAGTCACTCATTCCGCATCGGGGCAGCAACTTCAGCAGCCCAAAAAAGGCCTTTCCCAACAGCAGATTCAAGCCCTTGGGAGATGGTCCTCCGATGCTTTCCAAAGCTATATCAGGACCAACCGGTTCCACATTAAAAAAGCCCACCAAACCCTCATCGGGTAGAAAAAATAAATAAAAATAAAATCCTCTTTCCGTCCAGCGAGCATTGGTCTCACAGCGGACGGAGTGAGAGCTTTCCCAGTAGAGCACTTACATTTTCTCTTTCATCCAGCGAGCATTTGGTCTCACAGCGGATGCAGTGTGAGAAAATCTCCTGGGCAAGCACTCATTTTCCTCTTTTCAGTTTTCCTCTTTCCGTCCAGCGAGTATTGGTCTCACAGCGGACGGAGTGAGAGCTTTCCATGTAGAGCACTTATGTTTTCTCTTTCATCCAGCAAGCATTTGGTCTCACAGCGGATGCAGTGTGAGAATCTCCTGGGCAAGCACTCATTTTTTCCTCTTTTCAGGTTTCCTCTTTCCATCCAGCGAGCATTGGTCTCACAGCGGATGGAGCGAGAACGTTCCCGGTTGAGCACTCACGTTTTCTCTTTCATTTCAGCGAGCATTTGGTCTCACAGCGGATGCAGTGTGAAAACCTCCTGGACAAGTACACTACAACCGCTCCCCGTTCGCAGACAAACAGGGGCCGTCAGTCCAGGCAGTGAGCCACCATCACGGGCCTCCCCGATCAAGCATCCAGGCCCCTTCTCGAGATGCCAGCCCGCCAATCTCGGCACTCATTTGGGGGTCTTTAGTCCGGCGGCTGTCCTCTGCTCTTTAGCCTATTGGGGGGAGTACTCTGGGTTCGGGCTGAATTCCGAGCTCGGAGCCCTCCCTCCGGACAGCACGCCAAATACGCATTAAATCTTATTTCCTCAAATTATATGTAAGTGTGAACTTGTGAAATGAAGTTTTATTAGCTAAGTTCGGGAGGAGCACGTTCAGATAATTAACACGAGTGGACAGCAATCAGCAATCAATGATAAAGGGTACATATAGACTCAACAGTCTTACCTCGATCCATTGACAGTTTGCAGCATCCCCCCTCCACCCCTTCTCCACACTCCTAGTTCTCCACACTCCTAGTTCAAAAATCACTTACATACGGGGGGAGTACTCTGGGTGCGGGCTGAATTCCGAGCTCGGAGCCCTCCCTCCGGACAGCACGCCAAATACGCATTAAATCTTATTTCCTCAAATTATATGTAAATGTGAACTCGTGAAACAGCTGTTCACCTTGACTTTAGCCTGTAAGGTTAGGTTTAGAACATGGTGTTATCTGTTCTGATATACAGTGTTAAAGCATTGGTAAATTTGCCAGTAAAAATCCATTGTTTTGGTCTTGTTTGAGCTTGTGTGTAAAAGAAGTTCAAGCATTTTAAATTTGTGTTAATTGTATGCATTTTGTGTTAAAGCAACAAGAAATATGTTAATAGTATAGCTTACACAGACGGATGTAGTGCTAACTGTGTTAAGAGTTCAGGAAATTTGTTAAACGTATTGAAAAAATTGTCATAGCGATTGTAAAAAACTGTAATATAGTCATATCAATGTGTAATTCTTTTATCTTTTTTATTTAGGATTTGCATGAGTTGGCACCTACCAAATATACCATATACCATAAATAACTGGGGGAAAAAAGTAAAGTTTTTATTATTATTCATGTTCTATGGGTGAGATGTATGCAAACCTGCTAGAATGATCTGTTTAAGATTTGGTGAAATAAATATCTAAAATTTTACAAAATAAAGTTTGCCAAGTTAAACACAATTTAATGTCAAGTGACGAGAACTTTTTAAAATACTTTTCTATAAGTCATCAGGGATAAAAGTACAGTGACACATTCATGACCATTTACTCATATTTAATTTTGTTTTACTGTTACATTTAGCATAGGTTACCACACACACGCTGATATTGAGCAAACTCTACACTGCAGTTGAAGCTCTCTGTGAAGTTCTCGATGATCTGGTAAATGGTTCTTTCAGGTGCAATATTCTTTGCAGAAATTGCCATGTGTGGTGTAGTGGGAAAATGTGGTTCTTGAATCTGCTTTCCAGATTCACTGGCTCTTCTTTGTGCAGACTTAGGCATGTTTCGGGTCAAATGTATCTTAGATTGGTACAAAACCTTACGATTCAGTGCGTATATGAATTTTGCTGACATCGTTAATTGTTTTACTATTAAAACTTTGGCACCGAGAGCTCAACTTCTGAGCGTTTACGCTGCCATCTTGCCAGATCCATTATTAGAAATATGCCATATTCATACGCAGGGACAGTCTGGAGAAGTCTTGTGTTTGTGTATCATTGCTTTGCTCTGCTGGCCTCTGCAGGACATTCATTATACGCAACTCTTAACTTTTCCACAGAAAAGGGGGAAAACATCTGATTTCAAAAGCAATCGTTCAAATGTTTTAATATTATTTTCCCATGGATTTTTTTAATGGATGTTTTTATCCTGAAAAGCTTTTGATTTGTAACTTTAATTACCATCAATTTTATTATTTTGATTGGAAGTAAACGCTTTCTGAAAGCAAGAGAGAACTCAAAGAAATGCAAAAGCAATTTGTCTTCTTTATTATTTTATAGGCCTATATGTTTGCTTTTATCACCTATCACAGAACTAATTTCTACTCAGATCAATATATCTTTATTTATTTATGTGTTAAATGGCCGTGAAACAAGCGGAATGAACATGGTCAGCCATAAATTATTGCAAAATAAACGGCCAGAGCTCATGCAACAGTGAATCACAAAGCCAGGTGGTTTAACCTTTAACAATATGAATTTAAAAAGTGTGTATATCTACATGAAGAAACAATACTTCTATCAAACTATTCAAACCCCACTCACTGACTGCACTGTCATTCTTTTTCCATTTGAGGTTTAAAAAATGCCGATATGTCTAAAGCAAAAGTGAACTCTGCTAAAAGGGTAAACCACCTGTCTAGAAAAACATGAGATCATATGAGTCATTTATTGTCAAGTAACCAACTCAGAGGAACTGATGGTTTAAGTACTGAGCTTAGCTTTACACTTTATTTGAGCTAAACCACACTGCTTACACTTCTGCTAAGAAGAGCAAAAGAGTTGCATGCACAAATGATGTAATGTCTATCTTTTAGGAGATGCAATAAAGTTCAACTTGAACAACTGTACGAACTTCAGCTACAAGCAAAACAACTCTGAAAAGTTCAACATAATTATGTACAACATACACTTTGAAGATATTAAATTTTTACAAAGCATGTGAAATGCTAAATGACATGTAAAAACTCAGAAAAGAAGCTGCAAAACCCTTGTGTTGCTTCACACAAACAAAGCCACAGCACTTACAGGAAGTCAGACTGAACTGACTGTAAGACTGTAAGTTGTTTCTTCATGTTGTTTCTTCATTCCGGCCATTTTTAATGCTAAGAGTCAAGTAAAAATGCTTCCTCCATACAGGTTACATATATTTTAAACATTTGGTTAAACTCTTTCTAAGTTTAAAGGGTTAGTTCACCCAAAAATAAAATTCTATCATCATTTACTCACACTAACACTAATTTGAAACAAAAATGGAGACCTTTTTGATGAAATCTGAGTGATTTCGGTCCCTCCCTTGACAGCAACGCAACAACCACTTTGACTCTTTAAAAAGTTCAAAAGAGATCGTAAAATTAATTCATGTGAATTTGGCGTAATTGAGTGCCCTTTCCTGTCGTATCGCAGTGAACGTGATTTCGCCCCTACACCTCGCGGAGGTCTGTATACGCCACTGCTTTAATGTACCAGGACAATATCCTGTAAAAAAGACACTTTCCTTTAGAAGAAATTCTGACTCTCAGAGAAAAGGCTCTGGGGCCGTATTCACAAAGAATTTTAAGGCTAAAAGTAGCTCCTAACCAGCGAATTTAGGTGCAACTCCTAAAAATAATGGGCGTGTCACTCGTAACTTTAGGACTCTTAGTTTTTTTGACTAAGAGTAATTCACGAAGCATTTTAGCCCTAAAAGTAGCACCTAAGCCTGGGACAGCTTAAAAGAAGTCGAGAGGACTCCTAACTCACTAAGACCTATTCACAAACCGCTTTTTGTGGCATTTCACGTTGCGATGTTTTGAAATGCGTATGCGTATGACAGATTAATTCAATAATGTTGCAAAGATATTGCATCAATCCATATGTTTCATTAGGCTACTAGGCTATTTGTTTTCCCTTACTCTTTATTCATTTAGGCTATTTATTCAGTTATTCATCATCTTCCGTCCTTCGCACTACTTGTGTAGCGCACGCATTCTCAGACCTGAAACCTGTCACTCATCATTGTAGGGGAGGTGTTTGGAATCATTCCCGCGTTACAATCATCAGCCAATCAAGGTGGTCACTTCAGTCAAGCTCGTGCATGAGTAATGACGTCATCCATAGCAACAAAGACTCACTCTTAGTTTAGGAGTTGTCATTTTTCTTTACTAAGAGTAGGTCTGAAAGGCGTTGTGAATAACTTTTAAGAGAAAACTCCTAGCTAAAATCTTTTAGTGCGATTTAGGAGTACTCCTAGTGGTAAGATAAAATGCTTTGTGAATACGGCCCCTGATCTTCTACCTTTTCTCCCCAATTGACATCTCTGGTTTTAATCCATCTCTCTTGTCCACTTTTAACCACTTCTATCTTGATTTCTTCGAGGGGAGTTATTTATGGGCAGGTAAATGTATGAGCTTTTTCAGATCTTGCAATCTAATGGACAAAATAAGCTTGCACAATTTACAAATGATTGCGACCGGAGACGGCGGAAAAACAAACGGAGAGCAGCAGCTTTAGTTTCTGCTCTGACAGATGCAAGACCGAACGCTGCGAGTGTGTATTATAAATCGGGAATGGTGAGAGAACATTGTGTTTGGTACGTTTGTCTTCTTCAAACCAAACTTGGGTCTTCAGCCGACAAAGTTTAAATCCCGTCTGGCTAGAGTGATTCCCATGATATTTACGCATTAGGTCAGTATGCGGAGAGTAGACGGTCTTTTGTGGCTGTTTGAACACATCCAACCACATGAGCTTTTACTCTACGAAAGCAATCCGGTTGAATGTGTTTTCAACTACCTCTGGAAGTGGTCAAAAGTGGACAATCTCAAAAAGTTTTAGACCCCGTTTACACCTGTATTTAGCGTAGTCTACTTGTGATCCGATCGACCAAAATGCATCTTAATATCAGGTGTGAACAGGGCCTAAAAACATTCACAGAGGGATATGCCATTCTGGATCCTTTAAATGTGTTTATCTAATTTAATAACTAATGTATCCTCTTCCTTACTCCAATCTGGGGTCCGTTCTTCGTACGTCGCTAACTCATTTGATTGTTGGCGATTTGGCATGATCTTGGATTGTTTGGTTCTTGGACGCTCATCCTGGACTTGCTGCCATAGCAACAGGTGCGTAAGCTTAAACCTGCTCACGAGCAGGCTTATTTCATGTTAACAGGATTAGATCCCGGCTTTATAATACGGGAAGTCTTTTGCAGCCATGTCTTCTCCGTTTTTACGGCAGGAACCTGTTGCTGAAGGTGCAAGAATAATTTGCAGAGCTTTACGAATTAATAGACGAATAGGCTCTATGCACGATGGCTTCCGCGTTTTGTCTCAGCCCACCCAGTTACATCCGGTGCTGCGTCAGAAGCCGGTTTTGCATTAGGTGGAGATAATGGCAAATTACACTCACTGTTTACAAAAACTTCCTGCGGTTAACGTGAATGATGTTAACAACACTGTGAGGCAGTTAGCTGTCACACATAAGAGTAAGAAAAAGAAGGGCTTTAAATTATATATTTCAACCTACATCGACAACTTTGAGGGTGTGTATTCTCTCATGTCGTACGAAATCCGACTAGCGAATCAGTTTCTAAAATCGTTGTCTCCGTTTCTGAGAAAATTAATTTTATTAAAGTTTTGCCGCTATACACTTTGCTATAGAATGCGCTATGCGGAAGTAAAGACGCTGGCTGAGATCCTACCGGAAATACGTCAGCAGCATTCGCGCATAGAGCGTATTAATAGAGATAGACAGCACAGCGTGATAATCTACTTATTGAGAGATATCGCTTTTCTCGTGAGGGTGTCATATACATTATTAATTTGTTGGAACCACGTTAAATGTTCGACTCGTCGGAGTCGGGCTTTAACAACGGCACAAACTGTTTGCATTGCATTGAGATTCTTTGCGAGTGGCTCTTTCCTTTACACTATTGGAGATGCGGAAAACTTGAGGAAAAGTGCTGTCTGTTGTGCCATTCGCAAAGTTTATCTGGCACTCAAGCAGTTTTTTAGGGGGTTTTGTGGTATTTTCAAGCCAATTAAGACCCCAGGTTGTGAAGCAGAGTTTTTTTTGCCATTGCAGGTACATTATAATTGTTAATGAAGATCATGCAACCATGACTATCCCAAAAAGTAGGACTTACAGTATTTGTTCCTCAGGTTTCCCTAACGTGATTGGTGCCATAGACTGCACACACGTCCCCATCAAGGCCCCACCAGGCCCCAATGAAGGGGATTTTGTGAACTGAAAGGGATTTCACAGTGTAAATGTGCAGGTAAGTTAAGCTACTATTACGATTCTTAATATTCCAGATTAGAAATATATCAAATAATAAAAAAAAGTAATGTAATCAAAAAATATGCAGTTGACGGACTAAAAATATCTTAGATGGTGTGTGACTCCATGTCCTACATCACAAATGTGGAAGCAAAATGGACTGGATCTGTGCATGACTCCAGAATATTCTGAGTCACATTTATGCACATTATTTAAACGTGGTAAGGATTTTTTATATATATATATATATATTATATATATATTATATATATATATCAAGCTCACTGTATTACATAAATGTATTCTCAGCCTAACAAAACTGCATTTTTCCATTATACAGGTGCTTACGACAGGATCCTGCTTGGTGACAGGGCTGTGCCTACAGGCAGTATTTCATGATGCCATTCCCTGACCCAAACCCCGGACCACAAACTCGTTTCAATGCAGCTCTATCCAGGAAAAGGGCACGCATTGAAATGACCTTTGGGCAACTAAAGGGAAGATTTCAGTGTCTGAAAAGTCTGAGGGTTGCACCTGACAGGGCCTGTGACATTATTGTTGCATGTACCATACTCCACAACATTGCCACCATCAGAAAGGAGAGGACCCCTGTGGTGGAGGTGTAGCCTGATGATGACCTCCAGCCAGTGCACTTGGACCAACCTAGTGGCAGAGCTGCACGGGACAGAATTGTGGAACACCATTTTTTTTTTTCAAACAAATCCTTCATTAAATTAATAATAAAGACAAGACAATATGCTTAGTTCCTTGTGTTTTATTTCAATTATTCTTTGTCAAGAAAAGCCAGTGATGGTCATCTTTTGCCTGCAATAAGCGATATTTATGCAAGGTCAGCAATAGTACTCTGTGTGAAATAGTGTGCACTTACTCTGAAGTTCCTTTTAAGCAACTCAATATCTAGTACCAGTTTTTTTCTTCTTCTTTAATGTGTCAAGTTCTATTTCTCCCCTTAATTTAAATTTTTTTCAGGTCAAAATACTCAATTTTCTGTTGTAGACTGTTTACATAGGGTACGGATATCACCCTGTGCCATTTTGGATAAAAGGGATAAAAAATAATAAACGGTCAACACAAGCCTCATGCAACAGAAAGGAAAAGTACTACACTGGCCACCTCTGTATCACTTTGTGCAGTAGGCCTTTCTCAGGCCATTAAAGCCCTCATGGACCCTCAAAGAGCCCCAGTGCACTGTCCAAAACACACATACAGGTTTGGCTTTAATGTCTTTTAATGTCTATGAAGTTTTACTGAAATTTGAAATGCTTGCATGCTTGGTTTGTTTTGACCATTGAAACTTGTTAATTTCCATATATAATTAAAAAATACTACAAAATAAAGGTTAAGGTCGATGTCCTCATGGCCAAACTCAAGCAAGACATCATATTCTGTGAAGAATATACTGCAGTTTCCTCTTCTGCCTCCAATAGGCTGGTTGTAAAGAGTGCAAGTATATTCGTCATAATTAATTCTGTATTTTCAGCTTCAGAATCAAGAATATTGATATTCTGGTGTCTCTATTGTCCTGTGCTTTGGGTTTCCAGCACCAAGTTCAAGCCTATTCATTTACACACAATGTAATACCAAATTTAGCATTTTAATCACCAGTACATTTTTGTTAACCTTTTAATCATATGTCTTGGAGTATCGCAATAATATCGTATCTTGAGTTCAGTATCGTGATATGTATCGAATCGTGACATGAGGGTATCGTTACACCCCTACTTAAAAAGCATTGAACTTCCCGCAAAAAAAAAAAAAAAAAAAAGCCTCAACAGAGTTTTAAATTCAGTTTTTGCTGTTGTATCAACACTGATATTGAGAATTGTGAAACCATGATATATATTGTTACTGTGAAGTAAAATTAAGATTTTGGGTCGTATTCTTTGCTAGATAGCAGAAAAGGTTCCCACAGTTTTACATACAGTATGAATTTTTTAATAGTGTTCACCACAAGTAATCGACTACATTGTAACCTGGTCAGAAATATATATATAAATGGCTGCTATTTTGCACAAGTTTATTTGTAATGGCCAGAAATAGGCCTATGCAGTTTCTTCATTCACTGTGACCTATACCTGCTGCACTGAATGGCCAATTTCACATGCATTTTGTGTATTTTCAAAATACAAAATACAGTATTTATATTTAAATACATTTTTTCCACACAGTATTTTTTATTTGTATTTTAAATACATTTCCATGTATTTATGCCTATCTCTGCTAACAGCTGTAAAATAAAACTGTTATAGGCTTAATGTGATCAGCAGGAAATACAGCAACACACACTCACTCACTTTACATGATTCTATTCTGTTCTGTCATTCAACAAAAACCTTTAGTCTTCAGCTTATTTCCTACTTTCTTCTATTCAAAGTTGTGGCAGCAAAAATGAAAGCATCATCCTCCTCCACTGACTCTGTGTTTAGCGCTAAAGCTCATGCAGTTGCTGCTTTACAGTTGTGTCACGTACCAAATGCTTTATCATTATTATCAGCTATTACTGATTCATCTATTAAAGCTCATGATCATCTGAACCCATGTCGTGTCTATCTGTCCTACGACTGCTTGAGTTCTTTCTTATCCACCAAGCTACAATAAAACATATAACTATAACTGTAACTATAATTGCAGATGCGATGCCAACCCAGAGCCAAGGCGATGATGTTTCCACACTGTCCAGTTCTGTTTCTCCTGGGTTTTCTTGATCAGTCGATACGGTTTCTTTTTCTGCTGTTGATTCTGCAACAAAAAAGTATAACAGGAAATTTTCCCTCACAGTGATAAAGATAACAGATCCATCTATAATGTATATACAGAAGCATTCAGACTCAAACATCACTAGTGAACTTCAAATAAAGGATCAACGTCTTGCAGTATTTAGATTATAAAGCAAACACATTTAATTAATTTAAAAATTTCATGCACTAATCCACTAGTTTCACACACCATTAATGATCAGCTGTACAGTCTGAAGTTCAGATGAGTGTGTGATGTAGCAGATATATTTTCCAGCATCAGTGTGAGTGATATCTGTGAGTTTGATGGAGAAGTTTCCTCTCTTATACTCCTCTGGAAAAGTTTCAATTCTGTTTTTATACTCTGGATCCTGTTTCTCTAGTGAATTATTGCTGGGAATTATATCATACACAATCTTGCTGCCATTGTGTCTCCAAAACACATTAATGTCTTGAAGTTTAAGATCATGTTCAGTGGAAGAACACGGCAGGAGAACAGAACCGCCAATAACAGCCTCTACTGTTTCCTGCAGACACACTGAAACAACAGAAACTTTGGTTACACTTTATAATAACTGCATGCTATGAATAATTAGTCAAGCATTAGTAAATTGATAATTCATAATTTATACAGCATAGACATTAATAAGGAGTTTATAAATACAGCAACAATTATTTATTCTTGATTGATAAGCATATCTATGTTTAATAATAGTATTTTCATGATTTCCAGTACACGAGAGTAGATGTTAAAACTTCATGCTGATTTGTACTCGGCTTTCGCCAAGATAAGCAACACTAAGACGTAGCTTTACAGTAAACTATGCTTCTCCATCCATTTACGCTTCTTTCCATATGGTGGTGTGACTCCCCTTCTGACCGGCGTTAACGGCTGCAGTGTACTTGGCGCGTCAGCACACACGACGGCTGCAACTACAGTGGACCAGCACGACAACCGTCTGGATTGAGCCGAGTAGGGGACATCTCTAGGGTCTTCAAGTGGGCACCTTCCGTCCTCAGTGTTTCGTCGACTAGCCCACGACACCTCAAGAGGGCTCGACAGTGACTCTGGCGTCCCAGAGTCACCCCCCTCCGTCCCCCACTCAACTCAGCCCAGCTTACTGACCTCTACATCCCTCCTGCTGCTGAGACCTAACCACAATCTCACAATCTCTCCGCAACCCAACCATACGCGCCAACCCGTTTGACTAAGGCTGTCGAGCCCCACTGGTGCGATAATATGCAGTTTCAGTGGCAACGGTTCCGTATGGCATACCACCTACCGCAGAAACACAATATCTGCCCAACCACCCGTCATTCACGCAATATACACAGGAACGTAATGACTGTAAATACTATACAATTTACTATACAATTTATTTGTATACAACCTATACAAATAAACCAACAGACTCTTCAAGTTTTTCAAGAATTCTACGAAACCGTAGCATGGCGGCCTGTACACAGCCAGCTAGAATCTTTCCGTCTGGCAATCTTGGTGGCAATCTCAGGTGGAAAAATAAGCCGTTGATCAAGATCAGCCAGCATCTTCCAGTCCCTAGCTGTCACGGTTCATGGATTCATTGACTCTCTCTCGCTATGTGTGTGCGTGTTGAGTGAATGGGCGCGGCTCATCAGCTGGCTCGTTTCCACTGATGAGCCGATCAGCGCCAGCTGTTCTGAATGAGGATGTCCTATATATTGTCTGCTCACTCGTCTTGTCTCTGTCAGATGGTTGTGGAGGTTCTCCTGGGTCTGAGCCTCGTCTCCCGTTCCAGTCCCTCTTCTTCGTCGTTTTCCCGAGGATCTTCTCCACGCAGATCTGCATTCCGCCCACTGAGTCCCTGCGTTACCGAGTCTGCCTGAGGATTATCTGCCACTTCTCTCCGAGTCTGCCTGAGGATTATCTGCCACTGCACACCGAGTCTGCCTGAGGATTATCTGCCACTTCACTCTGAGTTTGTCTGAAGAACTGTCTTCTATTGATTCACTGAGCGATCCCTGTGGACGCTGCCTCTCATATTGAGTTTCTGTTCTTATAAATACTTTCTCACTCGCATCTGAATCCTTGACTATTTTCCAGCGCCGCGTGACAGAACCATCTGACCATCTTCTCATGGATTCAGCGAGTGATCACGGAATCGAGCAGATGCTCGCCGGAAACCACGCCCGGATGGATCGCCAGGACGAGCAGATCGGAGCTTCGGGACGGGCGATACAGGCTTTGGTAACGCAGGTGTCCGAGCTCACCTCTCAGATCCAACGCCTGAGAGCTCCCACTGCGCCAGCACCGCCCCCGCCTGTTCCCCAAGGGATTTTCCATCAACCAGAGCCACGTGCCCCCGCACCAGAACCGCGCATCCCAGCACCTGAGAGGTATTCGGGCGAGCCCAATCTTTGCAGAACGTTTCTAACCAAGTGCTCTATTTATTTTTTGCTTCAACCAGTGACATTTGCTTCTGAGGAGTCGAAGGTAGCCATGGTGATGACACTACTCTCTGGGCGCGCGGCTCAGTGGGGAACAGCGGTGTGGCAGAACAAACATCAGTGCTGCTCCTCGTTCCAAGCACTCGAGCTAGAGATGACACGAGTGTTCGACCGCGCAGTCGCTGGACGCGAGGCGGCCCGCCAACTCGCCGACCTTCGCCAGAACCAACAGTCAGTCTCTGACTATTCCATAGAGTTCCGGACATTGGTGGCCGAGTGCAAATGGAACGAGGAGGCGCAGTGGGACATGTTCCTGCATGGGCTGGCTGACCCCGTTCAGAGGGAAGTTTATACCCTGGAGCTGCCCAAGACACTAGATGGACTGATCGAGCTAGCTTTACGAGTCGATGCTCGTCTGCAACAGAGAGAGAGCCGACCGTACCGGATGCCCACGGCCGATTTCACCATGAGTTCCAGTGCCCGGAGTATGAACGCGGTCAGTCCCCCCAACGATCCTGAGCCCATGCAGGTAGGTCGAGCTCGGCTTTCCCGGGAGGAGAGAGAACACCGCCGCTCGAGGGGTCTATGTCTTTACTGCGGGGAGGCCGGCCATTTCATCAACACCTGTCCTTTAAAAGGCCAAGCCCGGCGGTAGGACGGCGGCTACTGTCGGGCGGGCTCTCCACGATCGGACCCTCGAGCGCCACTCTCCTCCCGGTTAGACTCCAGTGGGCGGAACACTCCTTCAGCTGTCAAGCGTTGGTGGATTCGGGAGCTGAGGGAAACCTTATGGACTTCTCACTGGCACGCAAGCTTCACCTCCCCATCACTGTGCTAGAGAACACGATCACCATCAAAGCACTCAATGGGCAAGAACTCCCGGGTATCACTCACTCCACTGGACTTATTACACTCATTACCTCGGGGAACCACACTGAAAGGACTTCACTTTACCTCACTCAGTCACCCCACGCTCCTGTTGTCCTGGGTCACCCGTGGCTGGTGAAGCACGGACCTAGGATAGAGTGGGGCCAAAACTCTGTTTCTGCTTGGAGTAATGATTGTTATGCCTCATGTCTTTTGTCTGCCGTTCCGTCTGTTTCTCGTTCTGTGTTGCAGGAGGAGTCAGTGAATCTGTCTAACGTGCCACCGGAGTACAGCGACCTGAAGGAGGTGTTCAGTAAGTCTCGGGCTGCTTCTCTTCCTCCTCATCGTCCCTATGACTGTGCCGTAGATTTACTGCCAGGTACGTCTCCGCCTAAGGGCAAGTTATATTCACTTTCTGCTCCAGAAAGGGAGGCTATGGAGAAATATATTTCTGATTCTCTAGCTACCGGGTTCATCCGCCCTTCCTCTTCTCCAGCGGGGGCGGGATTCTTTTTTGTGGAGAAGAAGGATGGTTCCCTGCGACCTTGTATTGATTACCGGGGGTTGAACAACATCACGGTTAAGAATACTTATCCTTTGCCGTTGATGTCTTCGGCTTTCGAGAGGTTGCAGGGAGCATCTATCTTTACAAAATTGGATTTACGTAGTGCTTATCATTTGGTTCGCATCAGGAAGGGGGATGAGTGGAAGACCGCTTTCAATACTCCCAGGGGACACTTTGAATATTCGGTTATGCCATTCGGGTTATCGAACTCCCCAGCGGTCTTCCAGGCACTCGTCAATGACGTGTTGAGAGACATGGTTGATCAATTTCTATATGTTTACCTGGATGACATATTGATTTTTTCTTCGTCTCTCCAGGAGCACGTTCAACACGTCAGACGAGTGCTTCAGAGGTTGCTAGAGAATGGGCTTTTTGTCAAGGCGGAGAAATGCACTTTTCATGCACAGTCTGTTCCTTTCCTAGGGTACATCATTTCGTCTGAGGGAGTACGCATGGATCCTGAGAAGGTTAAGGCTGTGGTGGAGTGGCCAAGTCCAGATTCCCGTAAGGCCCTACAGAGGTTTCTGGGGTTCGCCAACTTCTACCGGCGTTTCATTCGCAATTTCAGCCAACTAGCCGCGCCGCTGACTGCCTTGACCTCCCCCCGAACTGCGTTCAGGTGGTCAGACACAGCTGAGGCTGTGTTTGCCAAACTAAAGGGCTGCTTTGTTTCAGCTCCCATCTTGATAGCCCCTGATTCTTCACGTCAGTTTGTGGTGGAGGTCGACGCGTCAGAGGTGGGGGTAGGAGCAGTTCTTTCCCAGCGTTCTCTCACGGACGACAAGATGCATCCCTGCGCGTTTTTGTCTCGTCGTTTATCGCCTGCCGAACGCAACTATGACATTGGTAACAGAGAGTTGTTGGCAGTAAAGTTAGCGTTGGAAGAATGGCGTCATTGGTTAGAAGGGTCGGGGGTACCTTTTATCGTCTGGACCGATCACAAGAACCTGGAATATATCAGAACCGCTAAAAGACTGAACTCCAGGCAGGCTCGGTGGGCACTTTTTTTCGGACGTTTTGATTTTTCCCTCTCGTACCGCCCGGGTTCCAAGAACATCAAACCCGATTCTTTATCGCGTATTTTTGACCGTTCCGAACGCCCGTCTACTCCCGAGTGCATTTTACCCGAGACCCTATTTGTCTCCACACTCACATGGGAGGTCGAATCGAAGGTCAAGACGGCCTTAGAAGGGGTAACGCCTCCGCCCGGTTGTCCACCGAATCGTTTATTTGTGCCGGAGGGATTACGGTCAGACGTCATTCAGTGGGGGCATTGTTCCAACGTAGCTTGCCATCCAGGAGTAAATCGCACCAGTTTTATGGTCAAGCAACGATTCTGGTGGCCACTTATGGCACGCGACATTCACAGTTTTGTTTTGGCTTGCTCGGTATGTGCCACTGGTAAGACTTCCAATCGACCCCCAGATGGGTTACTCCAACCGCTGCCTGTCCCTTCGAGACCCTGGTCCCACATTGCGCTAGATTTTATCACCGCCCTCCCACCCTCTCAAGGGTACACGGTAGTTTTGACCGTGGTGGACCGATTCTCGAAGGCGGCTCATTTTATTCCCTTGCCCAAATTACCCTCAGCCAAGGAGACAGCGGTGATCATTGTAGATCACGTCTTTCGCTTACATGGCCTCCCGATGGACGTGGTTTCCGACAGAGGACCCCAATTTGTGTCCAAATTTTGGCGAGAGTTTTGTAAATCACTGGGAGCGACCGTTAGTCTGTCCTCAGGGTTTCACCCCCAGAGCAATGGCCAGACCGAGAGAGCCAACCAGGATTTGGAGAGAGTGTTGCGTTGTTTGGCCGCCAGGAATCCTTCCTCTTGGAGCCAACATATCTCTATGGTGGAGTACGCCCACAATGCATTACCAGTGTCATCCACGGGCCTATCTCCGTTTGAATGTAGTTTAGGTTACCAGCCACCAATTTTTCCCAGTCTGGAATCCGAAGTCGCGGTCCCCTCCGCTCACGCGTTCGTCCAGAGGTGTCACCGCACATGGACCAGAGCCCGTGAGACTCTGCTCCAAGTGGGGGCGCGCACCAAGGCTAAGGCCGATCGCCACCGGTCGAGGCCACCCGTATACGTCGCTGGTCAAAAGGTGTGGCTTTCTACTAAGAACATTCCTCTCCGTTCCGTCTCTAATAAGTTAGCTCCTAAATTCATTGGCCCGTTCACTATCACCAAGATTATTAGTCCGGTGACAGTCCGCCTCAACCTGCCTCTAGCGTACAAGAGAATTCATCCCGCATTTCATGTCTCCAAAATTAAACCCGTTTTTCAATCGCCTCTTAATCCGCCTGCTCCGGTTCCCCCCCCCGCCGCGACTCGTAGATGGGGAGCCTACTTATTCGGTTAACCGTATCCTGGACTCGAGACGGAGGGGACGCGGATTCCAGTACTTGGTGGACTGGGAAGGTTACGGTCCGGAGGAGAGAAGTTGGGTTCCTGCCAGGGACATCCTGGATCACTCCCTTATCGATGATTACAATCAACAGGTAAGGGTGTCTGGGAACGCCAGGCGGCGTTCCTAGGAGGGGGGGTACTGTCACGGTTCATGGATTCATTGACTCTCTCTCGCTATGTGTGTGCGTGTTGAGTGAATGGGCGCGGCTCATCAGCTGGCTCGTTTCCACTGATGAGCCGATCAGCGCCAGCTGTTCTGAATGAGGATGTCCTATATATTGTCTGCTCACTCGTCTTGTCTCTGTCAGATGGTTGTGGAGGTTCTCCTGGGTCTGAGCCTCGTCTCCCGTTCCAGTCCCTCTTCTTCGTCGTTTTCCCGAGGATCTTCTCCACGCAGATCTGCATTCCGCCCACTGAGTCCCTGCGTTACCGAGTCTGCCTGAGGATTATCTGCCACTTCTCTCCGAGTCTGCCTGAGGATTATCTGCCACTGCACACCGAGTCTGCCTGAGGATTATCTGCCACTTCACTCTGAGTTTGTCTGAAGAACTGTCTTCTATTGATTCACTGAGCGATCCCTGTGGACGCTGCCTGTCATATTGAGTTTCTGTTCTAATAAATACTACTCACTCGCATCTGAATCCTTGACTATTTTCCAGCGCCGCGTGACACTAGCAGCTTCCAGTTGTCCTGGGCGAGAATTGGTGTTAACACCTTTTCTTGGTGGTTGCTCGCCTGGGCGGAGGAATATTGTCTTCTGCGTGTAATGTTTTGCTAGAACAGGCGGCAACTTATTGGTCATACTACGCTTGCCTTCCAATGCTAAAGCCAAACATCGCAGTACTTGGTCATGGCGCCAAGTAAACCGACCTTGGCTAAGAGCCACCTTACATCCTGTCAAAATGTGCCTTAATGTGGCAGGTGATGAACACAAAGGACAAGAGGGATCCTCTCCTACCCAGAGGTTTAGGTTCTGCGGTGATGGGAGGACATCATATGTTGACCTAATAAGGAAACTGATCCTACTCTCTTCCATTGACCAAAGGTCTTGCCAGCTCATCTTGCGTTGTTCCACACTCTCCCATCTCATCCACTCTCCCTGCTTGGCCTGGGAAATGGCCTTTATACACCTCATCCTCTCCTCCTGCTTTCGCACCTCGTTGACTACCAGCTTCCTCCTTTGAGCTGGGCCTGCCTTGTGCCATTTAGGAGGAGCTAAACTGAGCCCAAAACCCCCTCTTCCATGCTGTACCTGTCCCACGATATCCCCAATTTGAAGGTCAGCCTTTGCCTCTACTACAGCTTTCTTTGCTGACCACTTTCTACCAGTTTTTAACACAGGGGCTGCCTCCCTTACACATTTGTCGCGTGACTCTACTAAGGTCATTTCCAGTCTGACCTTGGCACATTTAAACTCCTCGGTTAAAGCAGAGACTGGCAGCTGCAATATTCCTTTACTATAAAGTCCCACTCTGCTGAGGCAGCGTGGAACTCCCAACCATTTCCTAATGTATGAACTTATTAACGCTTCCAGCTTATCCACTGTTGTCAAATAAACCTCGTACACAGTCAGTGGCCACAGCAACCTCGGCAGTAGACCAAACTGAAAGCACCAGAGTTTTAGTTTGCCTGGTAGAGCACAGCTGTTTATGCTCTTCAACCCTTCCACTGCTTGTCGTCTAACTTCTCCCACTCGAACTGTGTCCTTTAGATCCCCATCTTACCATCTCCCAAGACTCTTCACTGGCTTCTCAGAAACTGTTGGAATTGCCTCACCATTAATGAAGAATGTTTTATCTACTACCTTTCCTTTAACTATCGAGATGCTCCTTGATTTAGAGGGCTTAAATTGCATTCGTGCCCATTCAATATTACCTGTTAACTTCCCCAGTAACCGATTAGTGCAGGCTACTGTTGTAGTCATGGTTGTCATGTCATCCATGTATGCTCTGATTGGTGGTAGTCGCATCCCAGAAGCCAAGCGCTCTCCTCCTACTACCCATCTTGATGCCCTAATGATTACTTCCATTGCCATGGTAAAAGCCAGTGGAGAAATGGTGCATCCTGCCATAATTCCAACCTCTAAGCATTGCCATGCAGTGCTGAATTTTGGAGTTGAGAAACTAAATTGCAAATCTCCAAAATAGGCTTTCACTAAATTTGTTATTGACATTGGTACTCTGAAAAAATCAAATGCTGCCCAAAGCTCATGTGGCACTGAACCATATGCATTAGCCAAATCCAGGAATGTCACATGGAGCTCCTTCCTCTCCTTTTTAGCTGACTGAATTCGTTGCCAGATAACATTGATGTGTTCTCACATTCTCTCACAGAGAGAATGTGAGAGACACACACATTCTCTCTCTCACACACACAGACACACATTCTTTCTCTCTCTTTTTCACACACACACACACTCTCTCTGTCGAGATCCAAGATGGCGCCGCGGATGGCTGCCTCGGTGTGTTGCTCTCCAGCTATTGTGTTGTTTTTGTTCGTTTGTTCTGCGTTTAGTCATTCTTTTCCTATCAGTTTCACCAAAGACGAACTACTGGACATTAGGAAACACACACCAGATAACTTTTCTACAGTTTTTGATTATTCGGACGTCTTGCAGGACATTCTCGTCGGAGGGGCAGCGTTGTTGTTCAAACGCGCGGTCAGACGCAAACGCGGGAAGCGAGCCGGCACGCTGGTTAAACTCCGCGAGCGCGGCCTGCGCACTGCACTCCCCAGTATTCATCTCGCGAATCTCCGATCCCTTCCTAACAAAACGGACGAACTTCTTCTCCTCACCCGCACTAACAAGGATTTTTTAAACTCTGCTGCTCTGTGCTTCACTGAAACCTGGCTGAGTGAAGACATACCGGACAACGCAATACATCTGCCGGGCTTCCAGCTGTTCCGAGCGGATCGCATCGCGGAGCTAACGGGGAAAACAAGAGGTGGTGGATTGTGTTTCTACATTAACGAAAGTTGGTGTTCAGATGTAACAACACTGAGGAAGATGTGCTCTCCTAATTTAGAGGCACATTTCATAAACTGTAAACCTTTCTACTCGCCTCGGGAGTTTTCCTCTTTCATTCTCGTGAATGTATACATCCCTCCAGACGCGTGTGTGAGCGCGGCGCTACAACAGCTGGCTGAACAAATAGCTGAAACAGAACAAAGGTATCCTGACTCTCTTTTAATCATTCTTGGGGATTTTAACAAAGCAAATCTTTCCCGTGAACTACCAAAATACAGACAGCACGTTACATGTCCCACCAGAGACAGTAATATACTGGACCACTGTTACACCACAATAAAAGATGCGTATCACTCCGTCTCACGAGCAGCTTTGGGGCTCTCTGATCACTGTTTGGTTCATCTCATACCGACCTACAGGCAGAAACTGAAATCAGCTAAACCTGTAATAAGGACTGTAAAAAGATGGACTAATGAAGCAGAGCAGAATCTACAGGCCTGCTTTGATTGCACTGATTGGACTGTCTTTGAAGCTGCTACCAACGATCTGGATGAGCTCACAGATACTGTAACATCATATATAAGTTTCTGTGAGGATACATGCATTCCTACCAGGACATTCTTATCATTTACTAATGATAAACCATGGTTTACTGGGAAACTCAAACACCTTCGTCATGCCAAAGAGGATGCCTACAGAAGTGAGGATAAAATCTTGTATAACCAGGCCAGAAACAGACTGACAAAGGAGATCAGAGTTGCTAAAAGAAGCTACTCTGAAAAACTGAAAAACCAGTTTTCATCCAACGACCCATCATCAGTCTGGAATGGCCTGAGGAACATCACCAACTACAAGTCACCATCCCCCCGATCTGTGGACAATCAACACCTGGCTGATGATTTAAACTAATTTTATTGCAGGTTTGAAAAGCACTCATTCACACCACACACCGGCTCTGACCTGCACTTCACACATTCACCATCACCTCCTGCACTCCCATTACTCCCCCCTCCTGCCATCCTACCTGAGCTTAAGGTCTGTGTGGAGGACGTGAGCCGAGTCTTCAAAAAACAGAAGACTAGGAAAGCCTCAGGCCCAGACGGCATCTCATCTGCTTGTTTAAAAGCCTGCGCTGAACAACTGGCCCCGGTCTTCACGCAGATCTTCAACAGATCATTGGAGCAGTGTGAAGTTCCCTGCTGCTTCAAACGCTCCACTATCATTCCTGTCCCCCAAAAAAACAAAATCACTGGACTTAATGACTACAGACCTGTCGCTCTGACGTCTGTGGTCATGAAGTCGTTTGAAAGACTGGTGTTGGCCCACCTGAAGGACATCACTGGACCCCTGCTGGATCCCTTTCAGTTTGCTTACAGAGCAAACAGGTCTGTGGATGATGCAGTCAACATGGGACTGCATTATATCCTGCAACATCTCGACGAACCAGGGACTTATGCAAGGATCCTCTTTGTGGACTTCAGTTCGGCCTTCAATACCATCATGCCTGGTCTTCTCACAGCCAAACTGACCCAGCTCTCCATACCATCCTCGATCTGTCAGTGGATCACCAGCTTCCTGACGGACCGGCAGCAGCGAGTGAGACTGGGGAAACTCACATCCAGGACTCTCACCACCAGCACTGGCGCCCCCCAAGGGTGCGTTCTCTCCCCACTGCTCTTCTCCCTGTACACTAATGACTGCACTTCTAAAGACCCCACTGTCAAGCTCCTGAAATTTGCCGACGACACCACTGTCATCGGTCTCATCCGAAACGGTGACGAGTCTGCTTACAGACTGGAGGTTGAACAGCTGGCTGTCTGGTGCAGTTATAACAACCTTGAGCTGAACACGCTCAAAACAGTGGAGATGATCGTGGACTTCAGGAGGAACAGCCCAGCACTCCCCCCACTCACCATCATGAACAGCACTGTGGAAGCAGTGGAGTCATTCAGGTTCCTGGGCACTTCCATCTCTCAGGACCTGAAGTGGGACAATCACATTGACTCCATTGTGAAAAAAGCCCAGCAGAGACTGTACTTCCTTCGCCAGCTGAGGAAGTTCAACTTTCCACAGGAGCTGCTGATTCAGTTCTACTCAGCCGTCATTGAGTCTGTCTTATGCACTTCCATCACTGTCTGGTTTGGCTCAGCTACCAAATCAGACATCAGGAGACTACAACGGACAGTCCGGACTGCGGAGAGGATCATTGGTGCCCCCCTGCCAAACCTCCAGGACCTGTACTCTTCCAGAGTGAGGAAGAGAGCAGGTAAAATCATCACAGACTCCACTCACCCTGGACACCACCTGTTTGAACTGTTACCGTCAAGACGGCGACTCAGATCACTGGCCACAAGAACATCTCGGCACAGGAACAGTTTCTTCCCACAGGCCATTTCCCTCCTGAACAGTTAACACACCTCCCAAGGCATATGCCTTAAGTGCAATACTCCCACTGTTTAGTGCAATATCCAACAACTCAGGTGATACTTATATGTAGATTTATTTATTTATAATATTCAAAACACTGTAAATATGTTCATAATCTGTAAATCTGAAAATGTCTATTCCGACTAAACCCAACTGTGATACTTTTATTCTCATATATTTATATTTTTATTTTTTATTCTTATAATTTGTAGTATTATGTTTCTTGTTGTATTTGTATATGTCCACTGGAAGCCTCAGCACCAAAACAAATTCCTTGTGTGTGCAAGCACACTTGGCAATAAAGCTCTTTCTGATTCTGATTCTGGTTCTGATTCTGATTCTGATTCTAAGCATCCTGAGAACCCTGGAATGCCCGCTTTTTCAACTGAAGTGTCAATGAAGCCATTCTTTAATAGGTAGGTGGACAATCTCTGGGCAATAATGCTGAAGAAAATCTTACCTTCAACGTTTAATAGTGAAATAGGACGAAACTGACTGATGCTTGTAGCATCTTTTTCTTTAGGTATAAAGACTCCACCTGCTCTGCGCCATGCTCTAGGTACAACCTGTTTTTCCCATGCCACTTTTATCAATTTCCACAGAATTCGCAGAACTCCTGAAGCACTCTTGTACACTCTGTATGGAACTCCATTAGGCCCTGGAGATGATGAAGCCCTTGCCTTTCTCACAGCCTGCTCTACCTCTTTCCACTTAGGTGCACAGACCTCCATTTGGTATTCTGGTGGGTTGATAGGTGGTATGTCTGATGGAATTGACATAGGCTCATGCCTTTTTGCATCTGTATGCGTTTCCTCCAAATATCTCTCTAGCTCAACCCTAGATGCTTTTAAAGTGCCATTCTTCTCCCTGGTGAATAACTTCTTTACGAATTTGAATGGGTCTTTATAGAAATTAGCCCTCGCACGTTCCTTCTTTTTGTAGCGTTTCCGTAGGCGCTCAGCTCTGCGTAATGTTGCCAGCTTATCTTTTATGGCCCTTTGTAAGAGATTGAGTCCCTCCTTCTGACTTTGTTCTGCTCTTTTCCATTGCTTCCTCAGCTGTCTCCTTTCTCTAACTAACCCTTCAATTTTCTGCTGCCATCTAGACATTCCAGGAGTAGTTTGTACTTTTTCCTTCCTTTTTTCCACACCAAACCTCTCACTTCCATATGCGTAAATGATGTCCCCAAATTTATCCAGCTTCTTTTCAACTGTACCAGTTAATCTTTCCAATGCAAAGCATAGATCTGTGTTTACCGTGTCCCATGCAGTTTTCTCACAAGCTCTTGGCCATCTAACTCCAGGCCTATGCCCGTTGAGGTTCTTTTCTCTCTTATGCTGGTTAGTCTGACCGGGTTCACAAGTATGAATATGTTCATCACTAACTGTGCAAGCCCTCCTCTCCTCTATGACAGGGGTGCTGATATCCTGCGAGCTGTGGTTTGCTTCCTGTCGCTGGATTTCATTCGACTGACTTGACTGACTTCGTAAGAAGTACTGATCAATGCGAGGCCCTTGTCCCTTCTCCCTCAAGCATTTCATTTTCCCTTGATGAACCTTCAAACCCCTGACCGTTGTCGCCTTGCTCCAGCCACAGACACAAACTTGGAGTTCAATGAGTTTACTAACTGCAGATCTTGAACTAGTCTTACTCTCCATACTCATATCCGTTTCCATTCCTAAGTCGTAAACCATGTTGTCCAACATTGAGTCATTTTCCGCCCCCGCTCTCGCAGACTCTAGGGGTATTTTTCTCTTTAATTTCTCAGAAGCCTTGGGCGGGTGTCTCCAGCATCCTGTAAACCCGGAGCTGGATACTGCCGACAAGGGTAGCTAACCCTTACCAGCCCCATTGGGGTCTCTTTCCTCCTGTCAGCTGTCTCTCCAGGCTGTCACAAGGTCTTTCCCTTGTTGCCAGCAGCACTATTCACCGCAGTCACTGGACGTATCCAGATCTTCATGATTTCCATTACACGAGAGTAGATGTTAAAACTTCATGCTGATTTGTACTCGGCTTTCGCCAAGGTAAGCAACACTAAGACATAGCTTTACAGTAAACTATGCTTCTCCATCCATTTACGCTTCTTTCCATATGGTGGTGTGACTCCCCTTCTGACCGGCGTTAACGGCTGCAGTGTACTTGGCGCGTCAGCACACACGACGGCTGCAACTACAGTGGACCAGCACGACAACCGTCTGGATTGAGCCGAGTAGGGGACATCTCTAGAGTCTTCAAGTGGGCACCTTCCGTCCTCAGTGTTTCGTCGACTAGCCCACGACACCTCAAGAGGGCTCGACAGTGACTCTGGCGTCCCAGAGTCACCTCCCTCCGTCCCCCACTCAACTCAGCCCAGCTTACTGACCTCTACATCCCTCCTGCTGCTGAGACCTAACCACAATCTCACAATCTCTCCGCAACCCAACCATACGCGCCAACCCGTTTGACTAAGGCTGTCGAGCCCCACTGGTGTGTTAATATGCAGTTTCAGTGGCAACGGTTCCGTATGGCATACCACCTACTGCAAAAACACAATATCTGCCCAACCATCCGTCATTCACGCAATATACACAGGAACGTAATGACTGTAAATACCATACAACCTATACAAATAAACCAACAGACTCTTCAAGTTTTTCAAGAATTCTACGAAACCGTAGCGTGGCGGCCTGTACACAGCCAGCTAGAATCTTTCCGTCTCAACCACAGCCAGTTGCTGCTCCTTTCTGCTGCTTCAGATAAGTTCTTTACTGTGCGACGCAACTCTTGGCCACTGAATCCGACGTCTCTGAGGAACGGGTTGTAGAGTGTGCCACAAAACCTCGACAACCCACTTCCACTGGATAAACCTGGACTCTCCATCCTCGCTGTTCTGCTTCAGTGGCCAGATGAGCATACCGCAGTTTCTTCCTCTCATATGCCTCATCTACCGCATCCTCCCATGGCACTGTTAACTCTATCAGTTGAACAATGCGTGCTGATCCAGACCACAAAACAATATCTGGTCGTAGGTTAGTGGTGGTAATCTCAGGTGGAAAAATAAGCCGTTGATCAAGATCAGCCAGCATTTTCCAGTCCCTAGCAGCTTCCAGTTGTCCTGGGTGAGAATTGGTGTTAACACCTTTTCTTGGTGGTTGCTCGCCTGGGCGGAGGAATATTGTCTTCTGCGTGTCATACTTTATTAATTATCAGTTTATCATTTCTAAATTATATATTACATTATTACAAACCAGTTATTTTGGAGTTGTCAGTGGTTTAAAAGATCATTTAGAAAGTGTAAGTAAATGATGAATAAACTATTTAAATTTACATTTATATATCTTATTATTTAAACATAGTAATATTTACTCAGTGAGTTAATAAATGATTTATTAACATGTATTCCTACTGTAATTTATGATAGATTCAGGTAGTTATAAAACATTTAAAAGTTGTCAGTTAACTATGTTTGTGAGCTCATCTAAAGTTAGTATTTATGCCTCATAAAGCTTTTACAGAGATTTAAAGCTCAGTTATCTTCTAAACAGAAAAAAATAAACAAACACAACACAGAGTGATATAGAACATAGAAATATTAACTACAAGATGCAACAAAAAAAAAAAAAAAAAAAACTGTACATCTCTACATCATAAAATGAAAAATAAACATCTTCTATGTCATAGAAAATAAAAAGTCCTGCACACCTCCAGAAAACATAATGAAACTAAGCCTCTGCAATCTGATATAAAAAAATAATTTCTGTAAAGTTTAAACATTGCTGAATAATAATTTACCAGTGCCAACACTGGATTACATGAGTGCCAAAATACAACATTTTATTTTTATACAACAATAACAATATAATAAAATATCCCACAGTATTAAAACTACCTCAGTTCTAACTTTAAATCATTAGAGAACAGTCGTGCAAAAGCTAAATCTCATTTGTAAAAGATTTATGAAGCATACATAGTTCTCACTTTAGATAAGCTCACGAAAATAGTTAACTGACAACTAAATGTTTTATAACTGAATTAATCATGAATTACAGTAGGAATACATGTTAATAAAGCATTTATTAACACACTGAGTGTATGCTATAAATGTTAATTTAAATAATTTATCAATCATTTACTTGCACTTTCTAAATGATCTTACGGACCACTGACAACTCCTAAATAACTGGTTTGTAAATAATGTGATACTTTATTAATGATCATTTTATCATTTTTAACATTAAGTATGAAAATACAATTATTAAACACATTATATGCTTTTAAATCAAGGATAAAGCATTTTTAGCTGTATTTATAAACTGCTTATTAATGTCTAATAATACTTTATAAATGATAAATTAATTTACTAATGCTTAACTAATGATTAATGCATAGAGTGTTACCACAACGTTAATTGTAAATGTACTTTAACAGTCAGTGGCATTCATTTATATTTCAAATCTAGTTTGTTTAGTTGCTTACCTTTGTTTATCAGCACCGCAAACACACAGATGAAACCACAACTGCAGAAACAGAAAAAACAAGTTTATTTAACTTAATTTGATTCACCTTGAATAGCACGATACAAACACTAAAGTCATGAGTTTGATTCCCACATAACACACACATAAAGGTAAGATGGTAAGATAGGATAGAGTGTCCCTCCCACATTAGTTTTATTACTGATCACAGATGTCACTCAATTAATCTCTAAATATGTTACAAACTGGCAGTAAATGTTTTTAAGGGGGAAACTTTACCTTTCTGACTCTATTGATAAAACCTTGAATTCACCACAAATCAAACTATTATTAACTAAAACTCCCTGCACACCCGTTCAAACAGCTAACTGCTAACCACATAATCCAGATAATAGTTACAAGCTTTATATTCATTAATTAACCAATTCAGTGTTTTAACAACACTTCAAATATTTCCTTTTTAATTTTAGTTAAAATAAAGCATTTGACAACCAAAGCACAGCAGACCGAACACAAAAACGAGCAACAAGCTACATCAGGCCTTCATTGTTGATGTGAACGACACGTGTGTCCAAACAGCGTTTCATTCTGCATTCAGCAAACATACCTGATCCTCATGGTGGACCAATACTATCAATATATATTTAATTTGACTATACTGCGTAAAAATACTTTTGAAATTAGGGTGAACTATACTTTTTCACCAGAAAGTATCGTAACTCTTCAGCTTCCGTAAACTCAATGCGTTCTACGACATCAGATGTAAGCGACGTCGACAGTAATCACGTGAACTGAGACATGTGTGGATATTCGTTGAGTTTGAGGTTCATAAAAGTAGCAATACAACATTATTACAACTTTTTTGTCAATGATAACACAATAAAGTTGCCTTAACTTATTTCCATTGTGTTCCAATCATTTATTATTTTAGGAAACATTTTTTTTGACAAACCATGCACAGACAAAAAATAAGTATCACAAAAAAACACATATATCAATATCCTAACCCATCCTATCTAAAAACAATCTCTTCACTCTTAAAACCAACATTATCCGTTAAAACCTTAAAGTCCAATGTCAACTTATTCCACTCCTGCGCACCTGTATATTCAAACATCCTATTACCATACAAAGTCTTACACTTACATAGATTCAGATCCATAATACTTTGTCTAGTGTCCATGTCTTACATTAACCCGAGAGAATTAGGAGTTAAAATACACTGGGGCCCAATTAGTAATAATGTTTTGTACCATTTCTGCCTTCTTTAATTTATATTTAGACCCAAAGAGAATAGATTCTGTTTTAGCCAGATGTAATAAAAGCTTATTTTCACACAGCCAGTCCTTCACCTTCACAAGCTCCTCATCTAACTTCTTATATTTGTCTCCTTATCTTCAACTACCAAAGCAGCGTCATCTGCGTATAAAAACATATCACACACCTCTTGGATATCATTTATACTGTATATGTTAGGGTCTCTGTATACAGCATTTCAAAGATTTGGTTCAGTTGTTTATCCAGTAGAGGGTGCCACACAACAGTGAGACAAACAGAGTAGAGAAGTAGAAAGGTTTGATTTGACAATGACAAATCTTAATATCTTAATATTTTAAGAACTATTACTGGATTACATGGCAAAAAAATACTGTGTGTTTGACATACAAGGTGGCTAAGAGCACATTTGCAGCTTACTTTGAGGTATATGTGCATAGAGGTGCATGTGATTATAGGACAGGTTTCCTCTATTAACATCCTTGTTGGTCCTGCAACAACATCCCCATATCTAGCACTGAGATTTCAAGGCTGGGTTTAGGGCTAATGTTAGAAAAGGCTTGGGTTAGAGTTATAAGCTTGTAGCCTAGCATTGCTTGTAACAGATGATATATTCTCTCAAATTTTAGGGGTATAGGTTATGATTTGAGTTTAGTGTACAAGTAGGGTTCAGGTGAACTGAAATATTTTTGACTGAAATGTTGTTCCTGTGCCAACAAACAGCCAATGTTGATCCAGTTTTGAACATGTATTACTTAAAGCTGTTTAGTCTTTTTTTCTCTCTCTCTCCCATTTTTTAGTATAAGGATATTTTGGACCTCACAAGCACTAGCGGCCTTTGCTAATTGCCATGTTTAACCCGATTCACTTGAATTGGACTTGAAACGCAACAGAAGGGGCAATCACTTCACACAAACCAGGGTTCGAAATTAACGGAAGGGTGAAAATACCACCAAAAGTATTGAAAATGCCCCCCAAAATAAGGATATGAGGTATAAAAAAAAATCCTGTGTGTGTTCTTGTTTTTGTTTCTAACATATGATGTAGCTAGTTCCATTGCATACAGGGTTTTGTGCATTTTTTCCCCCTCACTTTTCTCCAAATGTTTATTTGAAATTGGCCTCCAAACTGCCTGCTAAGGCAAGCCCTCTGTTCAGTCTAACCCAAAGAAAGCATTTTGATCGCCCCTGGTGGCTAACTGCAGTTTTACATGCGGAGGGAGAGATCTTAAACGTGAGCCAATCTTAAAAAAATCCAATTACACTTCAAATTATTTTTTTTCCAAATATATTTTCTGTCATTTCGGGTAGAATCACGCAGATATGTCCAAGTGTTAGTTTTTCCAATAAGTTTGGTTTTAGTTAGGCTAGTTATTTGATGCTATAAAAACAGGGTGTAACTTAATGATTGACAGCTGTGCTTGCGATTGAGTTTGCGGGAGAGGGAGTATTGATCCCGTGGCTCAACTTTAGGATAATTACTGTGCTCCAGAATAGCCTACTTAATCAGAAATTACCATTTCTGGAATATTTTGGCCTTTTTCTTTTTTTCTTTTTTTTTTTTACAGTGGAAGGAAGTGGAGACGCGTTGTCATGGTTCTATTGTGTAAATTCTATTTCGTAACATGGACTTGTTGCTTTCACATTTCCTCTTCCTCTTGCCTCATGGGATACTAGAAGTAGTATACATATATATATATATATATATATATATATATATATATATATATATATACAGATACAGAAGTAGTATATATATATATATATATATATATATATATATATATATATATATTATGAATGGGATTCTGTTATTTGATTTATTGATCATTATTCAAATAAATTGTCAAGTTTCATTAGTTGAGTAAATTAATACATGTATCTATTCTAATATTAAAGAAAAACGTTAGATAGACTTAGAGGCTTTTGCATCTTAAGTCTTCATATATTGAATGCTGCATCATTATCCATGCTAAACTCATCTATAAATATGTTCCAATTTGGCAGTAAATGTCCTTGAAGGGAAGCGTCTTCACACATCTACTAGTCAAACCTTAAATACACTGTAAGACTA
This sequence comes from Gila robusta, assembly GCA_030770095.1. NCBI lineage: Eukaryota > Metazoa > Chordata > Actinopteri > Cypriniformes > Leuciscidae > Gila > Gila robusta. The sequence continues at coordinate 51,315 of JAVALU010002422.1, forward strand.
GAAAAACCAAACTACTATCTAAAACTACCAGCACGTGCACCGGGACGCAAAGACAGTAATACAAAATGCTAATAACAAATAAATCAAAATAATAGTTACAGCAGATAAACCATGCAGATAAACCTGATAATCATTAATTAACCGATTCATGTTTAATGTATTAATGATGCTTAAAATATTTCTATTTTAATTCTAGTTTAAATAAAGCATTTGACAACAAAAACACAGCAGGCCAAACACAAAAAGATGAGCAACACACGGTCATTGCTAATAAGTATGACATTATTTCAGAATTCATCAAACTTACCTGATCATTATAGTCACAGCCAACTGATTCATATAAGGCCAACATATAGGCTAACACATCCACAAACCCATGTAGGGCCCATAAATCAAGCTCGTATCTGGGGTGCTTTATTTGACTATTTTGCATATCAATATTTCTATAATCAGGGTGAAATACTACTTTTCAACAGATAGATTAATTTTGTAAACTCTTCTATTTCTGTATGCCATGCGTTCTATGGATGTCATCAGATTTTAGTGATGTCAACAGATATGCGCATTTTGAGGTTTCAAAAATGAGTTAAGAAATTACAAGAAATTACCTGTTTTCTTTTTCATATCTGGGCTCAATTCATAAAGATCTGCTTCATAGTTCCTCTCTCTTGTTTTCATCCTGACAGACTGAACAAGCGCTGAGAGACTGAGGCTGATATTCTCTGATGATTGAATGGGAGGAGAAACTCAAATAGACACAGGATTGTTGTCAGACTAGATAAGAGGGTGAGTCGGCAAGTATGTTGTGTATCGTATACTCCATCATGTCTTGATGTTGTCACCAGTCCTCATTCTGAGAAACTGAAAGAGAGAGAAAGCAAAAGTTTCAAACTCACAGCCTTTTCAAACTTGGCTTGTTTATCGGCACGCATAGTATCAGCATTTAGGTTTGGTTGTGTATGTTGCTTGTTTTTTTATTTAATTTAACTTTTTGAATTCATTGACACACATACATTTGTTTTGTTTTATACATTTATTGTTTTACATTGTTATAAGTAAGGTTAATAGATTCAGGATTCAAGTGGCTTTGTTGGCTTGGTAAAACCATGCTAACATGGAATTACAGACAATGAGACAGAATTGTTCAGTTATTTAAATGTTATGTTGATGTTTTTGTCCTGTTACACTGGTAACAGACACTCTTTTGTCATGACAGGACCTCTCAGACCTGCTGCCAGATTTGCATTTATCTTTTCTTTTTGACATATTATTTTGTATTGTATGTATTATAGCATTTTGTAGTGTGTTTTTGTAGTATATGGACAAAATGCTTTTTGATACATATTGTCATCATAATGTTTCTGAATCACGCACAGGCATTCAGTTTGATTGTTTTTTCAGTATTTTGATCTGATGCCTGATGTGTTTCATTGACTAGTAGGGTAGACTGTGTACAGTTGAGACAACTGTAACTTGCGTACACAGCATGCACAAGTTGTGATTTTTGCTGTGCACATGTGTATTAGTGTCCTCTTTGATCATGGGAAATTTTAACAACGTAAACATATCCGATCCGAAGATATCAGCAAAAGTTTTTTTTCTAAGATAAGACTTTCACTTCACCATGCACACTCCACAATGAATAGCTTATTATCCCTATGTGACTGTTAAACGTAACTGGTATCATCACAAACGTTATTCTGTGCCCTAAAAACTGGCATATTCCTTGGTATTGTGTCATGCAAGATCATTGCAAAATCTAGAGAAATGTGTGAGGTGGCCAGCGGGTACATTTACATTTATTCATTTAGCTGACGCTTTTATCCAAAGCGACTTACAATTGCTATGTATGTCAGAGGTCGCACGCCTCTGGAGCAATTAGGGGTTAAGTGTCTTGCTCAGGGACACATTGGTGTCTCACAGTGGATTCAAACCCGGGTCTCTCACACCAAAGGCATGTGTCTTATCCACTGCGCCATCACCACACCACGGTAATGGTTAAGACACACCAATCATTCCCCAAAAACCACCACAACACAACAAGAAACCAGAAAACATGAAAGTCACACGAGCAGAGAGACACATCGTCCCTCACACTCATATCTGCTTATCCATTTGTCTCTCTGTGATTGTTGTAGTATCTGAACATCTCTTGACTTTCTGTTGAGGCTGTTTTTCAATGTTTATGAGACTAAACAAACCCACCATCTTGTTGCTGTCTGCCTTAACACAAGCAAAACAAACACGAAAGCACACGCACACACACACACACAGATTGCTGCTATACTCATACATTCTCATCCAGTGCCACATCACTTCACAATTTCACTTCAATCAGGCCACTTCATGATGATTATATTCCATCAATAGTTAGCTATCATCACCCGATCACATTTTGTCTCAGCTTTCTTTGCTACGGTAAATGTGTTTTATAAACACACTGTTACAGCACCCAGAGAAAACAAAACTAGAACAAAATCAAGGTTAAAGGCCCAACTAAAGGAAACACTAATCACCGTAATGGTGACAAATGAAGCTATTATTTTCAATAAAACATTAGCATTAGAGCTAAACCTCTGTTAATTCTATATACAAACTTTTGTAGAAATAAAGTCAAACTGGTTAGTAATAATCTGTTATGTTGTTTAATCATCTTCTGCTGAGATTTAATGTGTTCTTTGATTTAAAGTTAATTTAATCTAAGGCTGTGGCTGGAAGTCAGGTGTTGTTGTTGTTGTATTTTTGCTCATCTCTTCTCTTTGATCTGTTCTTGTTTTTCCAAGCCTTCAGTGATTCTGCTTGTTAACAGGCTGTTAAGGCTGAGGTTACTCTATAAAGTAAATAGTTTTTGTACCCAGATATGGTTTAGTTGTGCTTTATTTGCTTTGCGCTTGGCTGATATGCAGCATTCATGTGGCCTGATTGTGGTTCAGATCTGGCAAGCGGGAGCAGAGCTCCAAGTGCCATCATTCCACACAGTATGAGGGCCAGATCTGGGTCGACACAATGTTGCTATCCGGGATGAATATCTATTCTTTCCAATAACAAAGCAACATGTGATAACAAAAAAACGTGACGAGCTGGTAATCACGACTTGACAAGTGGGAAGTAGGAAATTTGATGATCAAATTATATATCATTGATATAATTAATTATTATTTTTCACCGTAGAATTTTTACAGTCTTTTACCGTTAACAATAATTAATTATTATTAATTATCATTTCATATAAAGTAGATGAGAACAATGCATTTTATAAATGCAACTGAAAATATGTAATTGATATGACAAATACAGCTATGATCCACACTTAAAATTTTTAATCTTTTTATTTACTTTATTTTACATTATTCATAGAGGAATAACACATTTCGTCTCGCAGGCCTTTTTCAGTGTGTCATATGACAAATACAATAGAATCAAAACATTAATGCAACAAATTTAATATTCATAAATATTTTTTTTTACTCATTTGTATGTCTGTAAAGCGGTCAATAGATAATTTACATTTTAGTGCTGTCAATATGTCAATATTGTATGTTTCAGTGTGTATGAAAATGTGTCACATCTGCTAGTTGGACTGCCCTCAATCTCCACCAGAGGGCACTCCTCCCGACTCCCAGGCTTCCTATTATAGACTAAATTTCCCATAACCCACTGCCTGGACTCATAATGCTTGATTACATTCATACAAACATGTCTTAATTTTTTGATTCTCTGCCCGTATTCTGGATTACCCCTTTTTGACTGTGTTATCTGCCCTGTTGCTCATTTGGATAGTTTGCCCATATGTTTGACCATTTGCTCGTTATATGAATAATGTCCCAATAAAGCTGCATTTGGATCTTCAACCCAAGTCTTGGAGCAGTCCGTAACAAAATGTAAGCAAATGTACGTGTGGTAGAATCATACTTTACATAGAAATACACACGAATACTCATGAGATAACGTTGTAATTACAGTAATCATGTGGGTTTTTTTTTTCTTTGAAAAATCAATTACTGTACCTAAGTACTTGTGATTCCTCATGCCCCAAAACATACGTGTGTCTGTCACGGTGCAGTGGCTGTATTAAGCACACAACATAACAGAGTATAAAACAAAACAGTTTTTAATCCAAACAGAAAACTCAGGAGATCGTAGGAGAAAACCACAACTCTGGACAAACAATACTGGACAAAGGAACTGAGGAAACATACGAGTTAATAGAACAACTGGTGAACTAGTAATGACAAGTATTACCAAATCCTTTAGAAGAAATTACTAATTATTTGGATCAGTATTCTAAAGTGAAAAACATAATAACTCTCTAGTAATGACTGAAATCATTGTAAGCTTTTGAGGTTTTTGTAGGTTTTGATAATGACTCAAGTGTTACTACATCATTCTAAAGGAGTTAATTATTATGACCAGTATTCTAAAGTGAAAAGCAAGATAACTTAATTAATTTCTGAATTCATTGTAAGTTATTGAGGTTTTGTATATTTCTGTAAGGTTTAAGATAGTTATTCCTTTAGATGATGTAGTAACACTTTAGTTATTACTATACAAAAACCTCAAAAGATAACAATGACTTTTACTAATTCACTACTAGAGAGTTATCATGCTTTTCGCTTTATTATACTGATCCAAATAATTAGTACCTTCTGAAGGATTTGGCAATACTTGAGTCATAACTAGTGGGTTACCATGATATAATCGTGTTGCTGTCATTGTGCTTTAATTTACTGTCAAGTCTTGACTTTAACACTGTAAGAGCAGGACAAGATCGCAGTTTCCAGCAACATCCTCTTTCTGACCAGAGAAATGTGAGAGAAAATGTAATACTACAGTGGAATAAAGCCTGGCTTTTTCATGAATTTGCCTTTCAAATGGTTTTCAAAAATGAATTATACAGATAAAATATTTCTATAAGAAGAAGTTACCTTTTTTCATATCTGGGCTCAATCCATAAAGATCAGCCTGATAGTTCCTCTCTTCATGCCGACAGCTGAACAAGCTCTGAGAGACTGAGGCTGATATTCTCTGACGTCTGATGGGAGGAGAAACTCAGGATTGTTGTCAGACTAGATGAGCGGGTGATTGGGCAAGTACAGTGTGTTTTGTGGTTTTGTTTATTCTGCATCTTCATTCTGACCTACAGAGAAACTAAAAGATAGAAAGCAAAAGTCTCAAACTCACAGACTTGTCATTCATTTGCCTTTCAAACTTTGCTTATTATAAACATGCAGTATCAGCATGTAGGTTAGATGTTGCTTGTTTGAATTTAATTTCACTTTTTGAATTCATTGGCACACGTACATTTGTTTTGCTCTCTACATTAATTCTTTTGCAATGTTATAATGTTAATCGATTCAAGATTGAAATGGCTATTTTGGGATGTTAAAAGGCTTTATGCCAAAGCACTGGAAACAGTATTTTACATACACAATTACACACAATTAAAAAAAAAAGTTTGATAAAATAAAAATAATTGAATGGAATTGTTTTTATTTAATTGTTATTCTTGGTTGATGTTATTATCCTGTTGCACTGATTATTACTCTTTTGTACAGGATGTCACAAACCTGCAGGCAGATTGCATTTATCTTTTATGTTGTATTGTTAGTATTATAGCTTTTCTTGTATTATATGGACACAATGCTTTTGATACATATTGTCATCATACTGTTTTTGAATCACACACAGACATTCAGTTTGATTTTTGATTGAGGTTTGACCTGATGCGTTTTATTTTCTAGTTAGGAGTGCTTGATATGGGCTGGTTATGATGATGATGAGGGACATTTATTTGGAGTTCAAACATCAAATAATCCTTTCCAAATGTGCACACAAATTAAAACTCAAACGGCAGATGTTTTTTTTTAGTTTTTTTTTTTTAGCAGAAACAAACCAACCAAGGTTTTTGTTTTTTTGCTCCTTGCCTCCTCTGAATATACCTGCAAATACTGGAGTAGATCTTAAAGATAATATGTCTGTAATTTTAAAACATACAACTTTATTTAAACTGAAAATGTAACATACAAATTAACCAATTGCATACATCATAGATGATCAGCTGTACAGTCTGAAGTTCAGATGAGTTTGTGATTTTCGGTTTATTTTCCTGCATCAGCGTATTGAAGATTGCTGAGTTTGATGGAGAAGTTTCCACTCAGAAAATCACCAGGGAAAGTTTCAGTTCTGTTCTCATAGTCTGAATCTTGTTTCTCTAGTGAATGACTGCTGGGAATTATATCACACACAATTCCACTGTCATTGTGTCTCCAAAACACATTATTGTCATAAAGTTTAACATCATGTTTAGTAGCAAAATATATCAAGACCACCAATAACAGCCTCTACTATGACTTACAGAGACACTGAAATAACAGAAAAGAGAGTTGTCTAAACACACAATCTAAACTCATATTTTTAACATTAACGATACATTAAATACTCAAATCTCCCTGTGAACATTTAAGATATTATTGAATATGTTATTAAAAATTTTTTTCATTAGGATTCTTGCTTCTTTCATACTTCATACTTTTCATACTTTCATAGTGATGGTTTACAGTACATGCAAAGGTTTTAGGCATTTTAGTACCAAATAAACTAGTTTTAAGATGGCATATTTTGCTTCATTGTACCAGAAATATCAGTTTACATTTCCAAACATTCATGTTGCCAATAATTGTAATAATCCAGTAATCTTTGCATTGTATGAACAAGGAGTCTGACAACTGTCTTCAATAAAAATTTTTTTTTTAAACTTGTCAAGAAAAACGTGCGTGCAAAAGCAGAACATTTGTATTGTATGTATTACACCATTGTTGTATGTATTATGAATTATATACAATTGAAGCCTGTTCTCATAGTGAACAGTCGGTTTTTTAACACAAAGATACATTCAGTTTTTCTGTCTCTAGTTTGCAGAAGCGTATCACCTGATGCCATTGTTTGATGATCTGTCAGAATAGTGTTGCTGAGGTACCAGGATGGAGTTATAAACATTGCCACAAGGAAGAAGTGGCAGTTTCTCCACAGATTTATTTCGCTGAGATACAGCTGGGGCCTTCAGGAGCCATCAAGAGTCTGATTGGGCCCCCAAAGGCAACAGAGCCATCAATAATTTATGCGCTGCAGCATTCAGACTGGAACATAGTGAATTTCAGCCATCAGATCAATCACTTATTGATTCAGATTTTATAAAACCTTTCTAGCAACAACAAAGTCATTCGATTCCCACGAGTCTTCACACCAACCTTAAAACTATAATTAATTATTAATTGATGTATAGATAATTGTAATTTGTGCAATATTTATTGTGAAGATATATGTTTTAATAATTCCACAGGTCAGTGATCTGATCAAAACATAAATTTTCAGGTTAAAGCTGCAGTCCGTAGTTTTTTTTTCTCTTTGTCGCCATCTCTGTTTGAAATCTGCAATTGCAGTTATTCGTGGAATTATCAACTTTACGTGGGTTGTGCCTCGGCACGGCACAGCGCGGATGAATCCAATGTTTTGAGGAGAATGTGCGGCTGTCAGTCGTCGCGCCGGTGTGGATCCTGGCATTCAGAGTCACAGATTCTACTTTATGGAAGTATGACCAACATAAGAATTTTCACTGCAAAATGTTCTGAAGTAAGTAAGTAACATCCACTTTTGTTCTGACCAACTAAGGGGAAAAAAGCATTACAGTAAATCGCGCTGATTAAATCTAACGATCGCTTATCATATCACGTCAAACCGTGCAAATTATACTTTGTTCTCAAATTGTTAATGTTAACAACATCAACATTGCGTGACTACATTTAATGCCTTCAGATATTTATCCTTGTTTTCGCATGGGCCGGTTGCAGTCTCTTTTTTTCTGTAGCCACTCCGAAGTCCGAAATCTTTTGCATTTTACAACGGGTGAATCTCCAGTTGTCACTGGTGATTGACATTTGAACCTTTCTGGATCCGCCATCAAATTAATAAGTTTAATTATATAAAGTGCTGTAAGAAAAGGCTCTAAATCTCCACCTCCAACATCCTCACACGCAATATAGCCTACTAGGCGAGACTCCTTCTTTATGTGTACAGATGTGACGTAATGACGCAATGACATGCTCAAATTTCCCATGTAAATCCACCAGTACCACTGGAATTAAAAATATTATTTCAAGCTTACCGTTTTGAATAGATCTAAGGCAAGCGGATAGATTTGAACACTGGTTGGTTATGTACTTGCTCAAAAATTTATTTTGGATAATTTTTAACCCAAAAAAGTAACGGCTTAAGTTTCAGGCAAAAGCCCTAAAATCCTTCTACAAAAAAAATTTAGACAAACTATGCATTTGTTAGATGAACATACACATGTTTAAACAGTGTCTTTGTGTCTCAATACACTGCTTATTTATCATCACAGTCAAGTGTGTCAAGAATGCAGAGCTTCTCAAGACGTCCTCAATCTGACCTGCAGAGAAAGAGAGAAAAAAAGCATGAAAAAA
>JAVALU010002424.1:0-30000 GCA_030770095.1 Gila robusta
AATTACAGTTTATAAACTATTAATTGACTATAAACTAATAGTTTGTAAATGACTTACAGTAAGTGCTTTATTACTGTATTATTATAAAGTGTTATGGTAAAATCTAATCCATTAATGATGAGACAGGAGTGATGATCACTGGGTTTGAGTTTTTAGCTTTATCATTAAACCCTGGGCTGAAATATGGATAGAGTTTCTCAGTGAAAGTCTGACCAGTGAAAGAGTAGAGATGAGATCTGGACTCCACGTCATAAAAAGAGACCAGACCCTCCTCATAATCCACAAACACACCAACCTTCTCAGGTCTCACTCTCAGAGATAAAGAGACAGATGGATTTTCACAAGCATCATATTGATTCTTATTCCTCAGAATCACAGTCCAGACTCCATCCTCAGGACTTAGTGAGATATCCCCCTTCCTGTTAATGGATTCTTTGATCACACCTAAATCCCACTCAGTCTTTCCCTTCACCTGCACCTCATAGTAAAATCTCCCTGAACTGAATCCCTGCTTTGCCAGAACACAATAACTCTCATCAAATCTCTTTGGGTTTTCTGGGACGTCCTGCTTAACGTCTCCATGACTGACTTGTTTTCCATCATCAGACAGGATGAGACGTGGATGAGCTGTATCAGGATCCATAGTCACATCCACTGAGAGAGATCAGACATTATCAATCAACTTCAGAACAAACATTTTCAGATACAGTATATAATACAGATTAACAATGTATTGCAAGTGTATTAAAGAAAATGGTGTCAGTCACACTGTACCTGCAAACTTCTGCACAAACTTCAACCCTGTGGACACAGATGACAATATAATGATGAATTATTTATAGCAGTAACTTTAGGTTAACAGTGAGTTTCTCTCTATTTTCCTTATTTTTAAGGAAATTTAAGCAGTTTTTAGGCTTGAATTGAGGAACCGATTAAGCGGATTAAATTAAGAATAGAAGGCTACCTATTTATTTTCAGAGAATTAGTTCAATTATGGAGTTTTATTTAGATACACTATTGTTAGTTCCCAGCATGCTTTGCATATGGCTGGGAATGGAGAGTAAATATTGAAATTAACTGTTATTTTATGTTTTTGAGTGAATGGAAACGTCTCTGAAGGAGGGAACGGAGACATCACGCCGAGCCTGACGAATAGGAAACTCGCTAGAGAGGCCAATCTACTTTGAGTGAAACTAAACAAGCCAATGCACATTGGCGTGCAATCATTTGCATCAGCTGCTCAGCCACGCAGCGCGGGTAAATAATGAGCAGCAGGTGCGATTGCTCTTCAGTTTTTTTGCTGAGGAGCCGATGAGCTTGCTGCCCCGGTGGGTCACAGCAGATATGGCGACGGGACGTGGTGTCTCCATTCCCTCTTTCAGGGAACGAGGGTTACCATATGTAACAGAGACGTTCCTCTTCAGGCGGTCAGTCGGCGCTACGTCGAGATCAACAAATAGGAATCCCTACTAAAGGGCCACAGCTGCTGCACCCCATCCAGCGCCCTGTGCAAGCCTCTACCCCTTTTTGCCTAGAAGGACGATAGGAGAAGCCTTACACAGAGTGTATCTGTCACTGTTGTTCCGTGATAACCCACCTGCTCCTGCGTGATAACCTACCTCTCCTGCGTGATAACCTACCTGCTCCTGCAGACCTGCTCCTCGTCCTCCTTGACTTTGCACAGTGTCTGCGCAAGTAGGCTCACTGGGGGAAACGCATATTTGCGGAGGCCCCGGTGCCAGCTGTGTGCCAGTGCATCCGTGCCGAGTGTTCCCTTGGTCAGGGATGGATGTACGCAACGGTCACAGTGTTGTCCAAACGCACCAGCACGTCCCTGCCCTGTAGCAGCCTTTTCAAGTGGCTCAGAGCGAGACGTACTGCTAGCAGCTCGAGGCAGATGATGTGCGAATGCAGTTGGGGGCCCATCCACACCCCTGACACTGCATGCCCTTTGTACGTGGCACCCCAGCCGGTGGCAGAGGCATCTGTGAATACCACAGCATGCCTGGACACCTGTTCCAAGGGGACTCCTGCCCGCAGGAACAAAGGGTCTGCCCACGGGCTGAAGGTATGGCGGCACGCCGGTGTGATTGCCACCCGGTGAGTGCTGTGATGCCACGCCCATCTCGGGACTCGGCCGTGAAGCCAGTGCTGCAGCGGTCTCATGTGAAGCAGGCCGAGCGGCGTTACCGCTGCTGCCGCTACCATATGCCCCAGGAGCCTCTGAAAGAATTTCAGTGGGACCGCCGTCCTGCCTTTGAACGTGATCAAGCAGTTCAGAAACGACTGAGCGCGTTCCTCTGAGGCGCACTGTCTGTGCGATCGAATCCAACTCCATACCGAGAAAAGTGATCCTCTGCACGGGGGCGAGTTTGCTCTTTTTCCAGCTGACCTGAAGGCCCAGCTGGCTGAGGTGCCTGAGCTTGAGGTCCCTGTGTTTGCATAACTGATCTCGAGAGTGTGCTAGTATGAGCCAGTTGTCGAGATGCGAACGCCCTATTTTCTCTTTCGTGAAGACACGGGGGGACAGGGATAGCCCGAAGGGCTGGACCTTGTACTGATATACTCGACCCTCGAACGCAAAGCGTAGAAACGGCCTGTGTTGAGGAAGAATCGAGACATGAAAGTATGCATCCTTTAGGTCGATCGCTGCAAACCAATCTCGGGGACGGATGCATTCAAAAATGCGTTTCTGCGTGAGCATTTTGAACGGTAGTTTGTGGAGACTCGAATCAAAACTCGGAGGTCCAAGATCGATCGTAACCCACCTCCTTTCTTGGGTACGAGGAAGTAGGGACTGTAGTACCCTGACCTCATATCGGCTGGAGGGACCGGCTCTATCGCGTCCTTCGCCACTAGGACTGTGATCTCCGCCCGCAAGACATGGGCATCAGCTGCTCTCACTGTAGTTGAGTGGATGGCCCGAAACAGAGACCGTACAAGCGGGACCAAAGGGATCATAGGCGTACCCGGAGTGGGGCAGTGAGATGGAACACAGGGACGCTTTCTCTGGGAGGCGGCCCGTAGCGGGGTCTGAGTGTGCTGTGCAACACTTACCTGGTTCCACGGGGCAGGAGGTGCAAGAGGCGGCTTGGTTGCGTTCTCGAAACCTCACACTGCTGCCCGCTGGCGATAGAAGAGGCGGTTGAGAGTGGTGAGGATTCTCTCCCCCCTCTGCTCTCCTGGCCCTCTTCGGACCCAGAGATGAAAGAAACTGCTCTTTTATTGAAAATTTGGGTACAGCGGGTTTCAAGGCCAGCGGCGGAACACAAATAAAAGGGAACAAAGGATTTTCCACCCGGCCCTCTTCCGGGGAGGGAGTGGTGCGGTCACCATCTCCTGGAGAGCAGTCCCATCCATCTCCGGGCCGCTCACCTCTGGCTTTGCTGCCCCTCTTGGCTGGGGCCTGGACGGGCGGGGCGGCCTGCCTGCGACTGGCTCCTCTGTGCCACTTAGGTGGAGGCTGCTGTTGTGGCGCGGGAGCAGGGGCAGACGCAGGAGGACGCCCCCGGCGACGAGCAGACTGAGGCAGGATGTGTTTAATCGCCTCAGTCTGCTTTTGTACAGCCGAGAACTGCTGGGCGAAGTTCTTGACCGCGTCACTGAAAAGGCTGGTCTGGGACACGGGGGAGTTAAGGAACCTGACTTTGTCGGTCTCCCTCATGTCAGCCAGACACAGCCAGACATGGCGTTCCTGGACCACCACAGTGGACATCGCACGACCCACCGACAGCACGGTGACCTTCGTCGCACAAAGCGCAAGGTCCGTTGCGGCACGAAGTTCTTGGAGAACTTGTGGATCATGACCACCCTCGTGCAGGTCCTTCAGTGCCTTGGCCTGATGGAACTGCATCAACGCCATGGCGTGTATGGCAGAGGCAGCTTCCCCATAGGACTTGTAAGCTTTGCCGGTTAGGTCCGACGAGTACTTACAGACACGGTTCTCCGCGCCAAGTGGAGTTAGGGCATAGTTGCATAGAAACTGCATGCATAGCACTGGCTCTACTGGCTGTGGAGCGTGAGAGAGATGAGGGTTCCTAGGGGTTTGGTTCCCCTGAGGAAGTGCGCTCACTGTAATCCTCAGGTCAGCCGCACCAGTGCCTGAAGTAACCCTCTGAGGAGGGTTAGATCACGGCAGAGGCGCGGAGTCTCTGCCCCTTTGCAGGAATGAGAGTCTTGACCGAAGCTCAGAGATGGTCATCTTCCCACAATGGGTACATGACTCATCCACGAACGCTGCCTCAGCATGTTCAATGCCCAGACACGCGATGCAGCGTTCGTGACCATCCCGCAATCCCAGGTAACGACCGCATCCAGGAACACACAGGTAGAGTGACATCTTTAAAAAGATGTGCTCTACCCGTGTAAGCTCTTTTAGGGACTGCTCTCATTGGTGCTGAAGCACGCAGGGGAATGGTCACAGCGAACACAGACAGGAATGTGCACCTGTTGTGCGCTGTCTCTCTCGCTGAAGAAAACAAAAGACAGAGAGAGAGAGATCGATCACGCTGCCGCGCTGTATCGCCCGCACCAGTCTGGAGAGGTCCCGTTGAGAGCTCGCTCGTCTTGTAAACACTCTGTATGTAGAGAACACAGCATCGAAGTGCTCGGCTCCGAAGCAAAAAGCGGAAGTGCAATCGCACCTGCTGCTCATTATATACCCGCGCTAAGTGGCTGAGCAGCTGATGCAAATGATTGCACGCCAATGTGCATTGGCTCGTCTAGTTTCACTCAAAGTAGATTGGCCTCTCTGCGAGATTCCTATTCGTCTGTCTTGACAAGGCATTGACTGACCGAATGTAGAGGAACATCTGTTAATGTTTAATGTTCAGTTATGTTTGACATGTGAAAGAGTTTCTGTTATGTTGATGTTTTGGTCGTTACCATTGTGCAGAAGAGTCGAGCTTATGGATAGGTTGTGAATAACTGCAGGTACTAATAATATGTTGCTTTGTTTAATAAGCAATAATTGATTTACTCAGCCTCAATTCATCCTAAGTGTATATGACTTTCTTCTGTCAGACAAATACAATCTGAGTTAAATAAAAAAATGTCCTGGCTCTTCCAAGCTTTATAATGGGAGTGAATGGCTGGTGAAAATTTGAAGCCCAAAAAAGTGCATCCATCCATGATAAAAAATACTCCACATGGCTCTGTGGGGTTAATAAACGCCTTCTAAAGTAAAAAATATGCATGTTTAAAACTTTATAAACTATAATCACTGGCTTTCGACAGATGGCCGTACGCATCGATTTTACAGTGGAAGACATATTTAAAAGAATAACCTCTGACCTGACGCACAGTGTAATGACGAATGTGGAAGCTCAGACAAAGCAAAACAAAATACCAGTCGCAAATTAGCCATTTTTAAAAGAAATGTTGGAGGATTTCCATATAATAGAAGAGGAGCTTCAGTATGTTGCCCAGCCCTATTTGTTTACGATTCGTAAGTCATACTCACGTCACGGATTACGGTCATCTGGTGGAAGCAAGTTATTTTAGATTATAAAGTTATAAATATGGATATTTTTCTTACAAAAACCCATGGCTTTGCTTCAAAAGGCCTTTATTAATCACCTGGAGTTATGTTGAGTATTTTTATCATGATTACATACAATACAACTTTAATTTAGAAGGATGTCCTGTTACTTTATCCACTATAGTAAAAGACCTGGGTGTTATACTAGACCACAACTTGTCTTTCGAAAATCACATTTCATATGTTACAAGAACAGCCTTTTTCCACCTTAGAAACATTGCTAAGCTACGTAACATGCTATCTGTTTCTGATGCAGAAAAGTTAGTTCATGCATTCATGACCTCAAGACTAGATTACTGTAATGCTTTATTAGCTTTGTCCTGCATCCTCAATAAACAAGCTACAGTTAGTGCAAAATGCAGCTGCTAGAGTTCTTACTAGGTCAAGAATATATGATCATATAACACCAATTTTATCATCTCTACACTGGTTACCTATTAAGTTCCGTATCATTTACAAAGTATTACTCCTGACCTATAAAGCCCTAAATGGTTTAGCTCCTGTGTATTTAATGGACCTTCTATCGCCCTACAATCCATCGCGTTCTTTAAGATCACTAAATTCGAGGCTTCTGGGATATCTAAGGATATCTAAGTCCACTAAAGGAGGGAGGGCATTCTCACATTTAGCTCCTAAACTCTGGAATAGCCTTCCTGATATTGTTCGAGGCTCAGACTTGCTGTCCCAGTTTAAAACTATATTAAAGATGCATCTCTTTAGCCAAGCATTCACATAATGCTTACCTTTTATACTACTGTTAAATCAGATCGAATGCATTAATATTATGAACAGCAGCTATGCTAATTATCTCCCATCTGCTCTTCTGCTGTTATCTCGGGACGCTAGTCCCAAGGTAAATAGCGTTCGTCAGCTCCAATTTGTATCCAGCCTCTCATGGAGACTTCAGATGCCCCAACACCTGCGATGAGACGACTAAACGCCTGTGAAGAGACGACTCGACGCCTGTGAAGAGACGACTCGACGCCTGTGAAGAGACGACTCAACGCCGGTGATATGTTATGCCCTAAATTAAAACATTATTAACTAACTGTATTTTTCTATGTACATTTCTGAAATGCACTTTCTGTAAAGCTGCTTTGAAACAATATGTATTGTGAAAAGCGATATACAAATAAATTTGAATTGAATTGAATTGAATGGATGGATGCACTTTTTTGGGCTTAAAAAAACAGCCATTCACTGCCATTATAAAGCTTGGAAGAGCCAGGACATTTTTTTAATATAACTCGGATTGTATACGTCTAAAAAAAAGAATGTCATATACACCTAGGATGGCTTTAGAGTGAGTACACTCTATTTGATATTCACATACCAGTTTGACCGAGTTTTTCATTTAGTGTCTCATCTAGAGTTTTCCTCAGTTGAATCAGAGCTCTTTTCAGAGAGTTCACATCAGAGTCGATCCTGATCTCAGTCCAGTTCTTGGTGTGTGGACGACTGTACAGGGATGAGCTCATCTATAGCAGGAGAGAGAAGACTGTTAAATATGATCATTATTTTTAAAGCAGTAAATTCAATATGTTTTACACAGGAGCTTTCCAACACAGTTGAGGCAAATCCTCTGTATGTATACGGATGGATATCACTGTACTTCCCCTATAGTTAATTGATCACTTTAAAAATTGCTAATATATTCTTTATTAAAACCTTTCTGAAATATTTAAATATGCAACTGAGTTAAAGGTTTTTACTGAGGGGATTTTGGATTTCTCTTTTTCTCACTCCATAAATCAGAAAATACTGTCAATAGACAGAAAAAAATATTTTTCACCATGTTTTTAGGAATATAAATCAGGTGAATGATAAACAAACATACCCCTCAGTTAAAACCTTCAGAATATAGACAGGAATATAACTGGGAGTATAAATACACAGGGAAACTTAATGACAGACAGCTAAATGTAATCAGTAACAAGGAGACTATAACTAGGATGCAATTAAGGGTACGTTTACACAACAATTAAGTTTTTCCTTTGAGTTCTTCTAATACAGACGACAACAACGATCCCCATTCACATGGATCCGAAAAAACGACTAAAAATGCTGTATTCTGCTGCCAGGCCATTAGATGGCGATGAAACACTATAGATTGAACACGTAATATGCATGCGTAATATGCATGCGTATGATGTCATCGTCTTCAGAGATTCAGGTTTTTGTTGTTTATACGAAGAACGGTTTTAAAAACTTGCACTTAAAAACTTTGTGTTTTCAGGCACCCAAAGGGCTTTTATCATGTACTGTAAACGAACGGCCAAAACGCCTAAAAAGTTCTACGTTTTTAGTTGAAAACGGTGTCGTGTAAACAGCCCCTAACACTAAACTGAACTGAAGCACAAGAAACAAACACACAGGAATGAAACCAACACAAAGATACTTTGATCTCCTGAGATACAGACAATACAAACACATACAGGCAGGGGTGCTGGTTTAAAATGCAACGCAAATTTTTGTTCATTTACTTTTACTCATTTTTAGCAATTTAGTAATTTATTTGTAATCAACACTTTAAGTGGGCTATTAAAAAAAGGCAGCCACTAAGCATATTTTTTGTGTTTTATTGTATATGACAGTGTAAACAGCTCAACCACCCTTTTATTTAAAGACTTAATTTATGTCCCATAGACTAGAGCCCTGCGCAGGACTGTTTTTTTAATCCTGCTCCCGCCGAATTTCTGACCATTACTGCCCACTCCCGCAATGTGTGTGTTCCACTCCCGCCCGCAATATTTGTGTCCGCTCCTGCCCACGCCCGTAAATATTGTTACAGCTTGTAGAAACTGTCAAAAAATTACACAAACTTTAGGACTATATGTTAAACGTTTAGAACAGCAGACATAAAACATTGTTTAACTAAAAGTAATGCTAGCACCACACATGACAAACAAATTCGTACAGTTTTTTTATTACTTATACAATTCTATCAACTGTTAAAACAACTAGCCCAGACTCCCCAGACTGCACTCTACCCCCCCCTCCCTCCGCCGGGGGGACTGGTCACGGCAGCAGTGGAACCTGGGGGTATGGCCAGACGAGGCGAGAGAAAAAGAGACGGAAGCATGAGGAGCGAGAGAGGGGAGAGAGAAAAAAAATCTTGAACAGGTTCCCACAAACGCGCTGCCATCTGGTCCTCCACCAGCTGGGCAATCTTCTCCACGGTGCCTGGCTAAGTGCGCTGGATAGCCCTCGGTGGATGGCTCGACACTCCTCCGCAGCCTGGTGGACGGCGACGCCTCCTCCGGGTTCAGGCAGTCGGCAGGAGTCCCCCGTTCCTTGCTCCTCCCCATCATGGCTGATGGCAGCGGCCCACAGCGAATGGCGGTGACTCCTCCGCTCCCTCCCGGACGACAGCCGCCCCTCCAGCACCCAGGCGGCCGGCAGCGAGCTCGACCGTCCCCCTGGCAACTCACTCCAGCGCACCGCCTCGAGCGTCCATGGTGACGGACTCTGCCCAGCCATGCTCGATGGCACCGCGGATTCCCCACATAAGTCCAGGGCTGTTCCTCTCTCAATCTGCACAGTCGTCACTCCTCCTTTTATGCTTCCGCTCCTCCATGAGAGATACAAGACCAGTGCGTCTCACAGGTGTTGTTCATCAGTAATCACGCCACCGGCCTCACTGCGTTCTCTCACGTCCCTTGACCTCGTCCTGCTTGCCACAGTGTTATTTCATGAAAATCCTGACCTTGCTTGATGGTCTGTGCTCAAGTGTAAATAGCCAATTTTGTTGGCAAAGGCTATTTCCTCTATAACTCTATATGTGATCCGACGGGATGGCACATTGACCGCGGCACGTGGAGCTCATATTGTTAAGCCCAAAGTATACTTCATTTTTTACATGAATAGCATATGCTTACAGACGAACACATACCCTTTAGTATAGTCCATATATAACCAGATATTACTGTGGATCCTTTCCTGGACCTTCAAGGACGGATTTACTGATCAGCAGGTTCAGTATAATTAGGGTTAGGGACAGGTGTAGGGATTGGGAAAAGTAAGGTCCCAATAAGACAGCATCCATTTATGATTTTAATAAATATAATCATACAGGCTACACTGAATCTTTTGTACTGAATCTTTTTGTAAAAATGTACTACAATACATTAGTGCAAATACTATTTGTGTAAATAGAATTAAATAGCATGTAGTGTTTGTTGTGTATTTGGTTAACGCTGTTTAGTTAACTACATTTTCCATAATGCACATTTTTACGTGGGTTTCCGGAAAATGTTCCAGTGTTAGGTCTGTGATGCTTAAGTGAGTAAACAGAGCAGTCACACGAAGTTTGTGTGTGTGTCATCCTTGCCTGCATGTGCCGTTATATCCTCCCAAAGGTACAACAGTATTAGTGTAAAGAGAATGGAAATAGCATGTAGCAGTGAAAATAGAAAATAGAATATGTAGTAATAGTGTAAAGAGAATGAATCTGTAATGGATCCACTGGAGGCGAGTTGTAGAGAACCCAAGTGCAGTTTATTTAGCCAAAACAAGATTAAATATAAAACAAAGGCGTGGCGTGGCGTGGCATGTCATGGCAAGAAACAAGACTGTGGACATAAACATGAACATAGACTCACACAACAGTGGACTACAGGAAACAATACTTGACAAAGACACATGGCAAACATGAAGGCTAAATACACACAAGACTAATGACAAGACAAGGGACACCTGTGAACAATGAAACAATGAACCAATTACAACATGACACATCAGACAAGGGAACACATGGCATGATCACATGATAAAAAGGGAATCACATGACGAGACACAGAAACATGACAATGACAAAACCAAAACGTGACGGTAGTAGCCGGTCCGAAGATATTGAACTCAGTGAAGAAAGTTCCTTGACACTTTTATGGGGGATTTTTAGGCGTTGTATTTGTATTTACCTAACGAATGAATAAAATAATTAATGAATAACTTGGCCTAGTCTACTACAGAATGCTATGGAGAAAGAGTTACTGATCGACCGCATGGACTTAATTTGTTGACTCCTTTCTTGTTACAATTATCACGGCACATCACGGGATAGCGGGACTACGCGTTCCGCGCTGTATTTTTTTGAATGCCCACTCCCGCCCGCTGCAAAGGTAAAACCGCCCACTCCCTTGAGATTTGTGATTTGTGTTATGACCCGCGGGAGCCCAATCCCAATGCAGTCCTCTACCGTAAACCGTTCCGTTGCATTACGATTGAAAGCAGTGTCAAAAATGTGATGGCTCAGTGAGTAGTTGTGTGTTTGTCCCCGAGTTTCAGGTGATTGCTGGAGGGCGTGGCTTTACACCTGAATGAAGTCATGGTACTTTAAAAGACACTGGGTCGAACAGAGATGGAGAGAACTATTGTTCGCTAGTGTTGTTGCTGCCCTTGAGGCTACCGGAGAGCTGAGGGGATGTGTGGGTTACGGGAGACCACAGCCGCATTGGAGCTCTCAGTTGATCCATCTTCCCCTATTATGTTTTGATTTGAATCTTTCGCTGTTTATGTTTGGTTGGACTGATGTCACTTGAACTTGCTATTTACATTTACATGCTGACACGCTGACTGACAATTACACTGATCACTTGACATTTCATGTTTCTTACTTTAGTTAAATAAATCTTGTTTATGCAGCGGTTCTGTGGCATCTCCCTTACTTTGTTGAGATCTAAGAATAGAATCGTAACAGTAATGACGTGAAAAAATGTGATTTGCGGTCAAATGAGTGTTCTCGCCCATACACTTGCTGTGTTTCGCAGAGATTTGACAAGTTTTATAGACTTGATATTGTTTCTTATTCAAAAGTAGTGAAAACACCACTCTCAGCCACACCACTGGACTCCGTTGTTGGGTCAATAGGGTTGACCTTACAGAACAGACTGTTTGTCCTGTAATATTGTACATATTGACTGAGACAGATGTTGACAGACCTGTATGAGATGGAGAGGATCTTCAGTGTGTGAGAGCTGCTCCAGCTCAGTGTTTCTCCTCTTCAGCTCAGTGATTTCCTGATGCAGCTCTTTAATGAGATCTTCAGCCTGTTTCTCTGCTGCTTTCTGCTGTTCCTCCATCATCTTCAGCAGATCAGACTGACATCTCTCAATGGAGCGGATCAGACCAGTGAAGATCTCAACACTGGAGGATTTCTCTTCCTCTGTGTTTCTCTGGTGAATGAGAACAGTTATATTTGTTAATCTATTCCTTATTCACATATTATTTACAGGGATAGTTCACCCCAAAATGAAAATTCTATCATCTTTAATAAACCATGTCACATAAAATGTGTGATTTTCAGTGGAACACAAAATAAATGTTTTGCATGCTGCTCTTGAGGACTAGCTGTTGAAGCAATCCTATAGAACTCCATACAACAGATTTGTGCTCTATAGGAAAAAAATCATATGTGTTTGGAGCAACATGAGGGTTACTAGATGATGGCATAACTCAAAATAGATTGAACTATTATGATGCATATCATTTTTTTTAATTTATTTTTCGCTAGGATATTTAGAGAGTGAACAAAAAGTGAAATGGGAGAGGGGGATCGGAAACGACCATGAGTCAGGATATGAACTTGAGTTGATCGAAGCACAAACCTTTCTCAGCTCTACTGAGTGCTGGATCTCTTGAATCTTCTTCATTCTGTCCTGGATCATCTGATGAACGTCTATCTGTGTTTGAACCAGCTGATTCTACAGAGAAAAACAGACACATTTATCACTGAATATAGCTTTCCATCTTCTTACAGTCTTTTTTTTAAACCATTTACTGTAAAGATCAAATTAATTCAAAATTATAGTTTGAATCTTTTAGTCCATGTCTGACTGTTTTGAGAGTGACAAAACATCCTGGTTGCATATGCAACCAGGACGTAGTCGACGTCGACTGAAATGGGATCACGCCAGGGATCCACTCGAGTACTATTGAACGAGCCAATGCACATTGGCGTGCGAGATATGCATCTCACACTCCGCCCCGCGGATATAAATACGGAAGTAGATGCACGCACCATTTGCTTTTCGCTGAGGAGCCGAACGTAACTCGGAGTCAACGGTGGTCCAGCGATAGTGGTCTACGTCGACTGAAATGGGATCAACCATTGAAAACGCCCCTAAAGCTGCCACCTTCCAGTGCCTAGACAAAAGCCTCCTGATCCTCCCGACATTTTAGTGGAGAGGATAGGGCTTAAGCCAGGAAGTCACTGCTGTTCCACAAGACCCGCTCAGTTAGACTTGGTAACACTGGAAAAGCGTGCCCTGTACATGGAAGGAAGGGACGCTGCGGAAGCCACATCCTGCCCGAAGAGAGGTAACATGGAGAATACACATATGAACTGGGCAGTTGACCGGGCAGTCCAACATATGGAATGTCACTGGGGTGGCTCCAGCCTAGACAGCAAATGGGAAGCAACCGGCTCGACACATAGGCTATAGAATCTAGCGAACGTATTAGGTGTCGCCCAGCCCGCAGCTCTACAGATATCTGTCAGCGAGGCACCCTGCGCCAACGGCCAGGAGGCGGCTACACTCCTTATGTAGTGAGTTTGCAGTCTGGGGGGACAGGGTTCACCTTGGGACTCATTCGCCAAGATGATGGCATCCACTATCCAGTGGGCCAACCTCTTCATGGAGACAGCCTTTCCCTTCTGTTGGCCACCATAACAGATGAAGAGCTGATCTGAGGTCCTGAGGCTTTGCGTTCTGTCCACGTATAGGCACAGAGCGGGGAATCAGCTTTTATCAGATGTAATGAAAGGCTATTGGATTTATCTGTTTTTTTATTTAAAAAAAGAGACCGGTTCTTCAACATGTCAAGACGCAGGAAAGAAAATGGTTACTAATGTAACCCCCATTCCCTGAAGGAAGGAACGTTTCACTGAAGTGATGTATTGCGATCTCGCATTAGAGCCCAATCACCTTTGAGTGGTAACAAAACAAGCCAATGTGAGATTTGCATTGTAATCCACTCCCCGCTTCAGGGTATATAAGGCAGCGTGCGACTCTGACATTAAGTTTTCTGCTGAGGAGCTGAGACTGGGTCCCGGCCGTTTCAGCGGAGGTAAAGGCGCTGTGTACAGGCGACTAGGTTACATTAGTAACCTAGATGTTCCCAATCAGTCAGTCATGTTCAACGTTCCCAGTCATCCAGCCGCGGGACATGATCGGAGGATTCCACTCGACATCCGGTCCTCTGCAGGAGCCCCGAATGAGATGCTGGGTCCTCCATGGGACCGCAGGGATTCACCCGGCAGGAGAGTCACACCAACAAAGGAACAACTCACTCACTGAACGATGATTGAAGAGCAGAGTGAAACAACATCTGCTCTGCTCCGAAGCAAAAGCTTAATGTGTGCCTTATATAACTGGAAGCGGGAAGTGAATTGGCTTGTTCTGTTACCACTCGAAGGTGATTGGGCTGTCGGGCGAGTTCCCTATATGTCAGTTCAGTCCGATGTAACGTCGAATGTGCCTGACTGATAGGGAACTGAATTTCATGGGGTGTTCAAAGTGCTTTGTGTGTAACTCTTACCTTCTTCTCTAGACTGTCCACCTCAATAGCAACAGTGTTGTGAGTCCTGTGTTCTCCTTCAGTGCAGGACAGACAAACACACGTCTGATCATCTCTACAGAAAAGCTCCAGAGGTCTATCGTGTTTCTGGCATATATAATCCTCCAGATTTTCCACAGCGTTGATCAGTGTGTGTTTTTTTAGACCTTGGACTCTGTGATGAGGCTCCAGATGAGTCTCACAGTAAGAGCTTTGACACGTCAGGCAGGTCTTCACAGCTTTCTGCTTTCTTTCATCACAGATGTCACAGAACACGTCAGATTCTCCTGGATTGAGCTTCTCCTTCAAGTGTTGCACAACCTCTCTGAGTGTTGTATTAATCTTGAGATCAGGTCTTCTGCTGTATTTTTCTTTACAGAGTGGACAGAAGCAGGTCTGTGAGTTCGGCCAGCACTTGCTCAAGCAGGTTCTGCAGAAGTTGTGTCCACATGGAGTGGTGACTGGATCAGTGAACACTTCCATACAGATGGAGCACTTGAGCTCCTCATTTAGTGATGGATCACTGGAGGATGCCATGGCTGAAAAGATAAGTAATGACGACAATATATCATCTACATTGCTGAAGAGAGCAACTTTCATAATACAAGTAATGTTCAGTGAGTAAATTAATTTGTGTTCTAAAATCTATGTTGCATGGTTAAAAATGATAATAACTAAAATCTGTATTATGAACCACTGTCAAGCAGTCAAAGCAGGCATAATTTCTGGCATTTCTGGCAGAAAGTCCCTCCATCACTAACTCTAACCTCAGTGAGAACTCCCTCCATCTCCATCACTAACTCTAACATCAGTGAGAAGTCCCTCCATCTCCATTAGTGATGCGCGGGTCGGCTTTTTTTCCAACCCGCGGGTCCCGCTTTTATGAAATTATTTGGCCCGCCCCAGCCCGCACCGCACCGCTGTATCTATTTTTACAACCCGCCCCGCACCGCACCCGCGACCGTTAAATAGACATGTACTAGGCATTGTAATGTAAATGAAAACAGCCTTTATTTCAGCCTGAAAGTGCTTGGAAACATCGCCCAGTAAGCAACAACAGACGATTATGAATATGAACCATAAATCAGGTCATATTAATGAGATACTAATAAACATTTTCAACATTTACAAAGCAGCGTTTGTATTCATCTAATCGGCTAAACCATTTTTTATTTCTTAGACCCCCCCACAAATATGTCTTGACATGCCGGAAGTGCCCGTTTTGTGGCGCTAACGTTAGGCTACTGTTTGTATATTTTTCACACGAGTTGCACTTCAGGTAGCCGATACTATTGTTGTCTCCTGCTGCAACTAGGCCTACTTCTGAAAACCGCTCCCAAACATTAGATTTAGCAGCCTGACCTTTTTTTTTTCTTTTAATCATGTAAATTCCCGACCTCAATTTCTCCCGCACCTCGTCTTCCATCTTCACTTTTATTTCTCCGTTGTTGTTGTTGTGGCTGGCGGCGGGAGCTGCGCAGCTGCTTGGCGCGCCGCTTTCGAGACGTGTCACGTGACGCCAAAGCTTTGGGAACCTCACGCAAGTTACGTTACTACGGCATTCGTATTCAAATAACCTAATAAAATATGAAAATAGATATTCCCAAATATTTAATATAGGCTGGAAATTGCAAGCAACATACATGGATTTAAAAAACAAAAAACTAATGACCCGCACCCGCCCCAACCCGCCCCGCAAATAAAGTGACAATTTCTTTACCCGCCCCAACCCGACCCGCGGGTTACCCGCGGGGTCCGCGGGTTACGAGTCGACCCGCGCATCACTAATCTCCATCACTAAAGGCGGGCGTACACGGTGCGAATTCTGACGGTCGGAAGATCGTATGTCCACGCACACTTTACGAGTGAGTTTATCCGAAAATCGTACGGAGGCAGTGATATAGGACACGATTTTACGACCTGCTGAATTCCGAAGAAATCACACGAAGTTCTGCGCCAAAAACTCTCTCATAACTGCATATAAAATATTGATACAAGCCGTGATTATTATACTATTATACTACATATATAGGCTCGTTTTCAGCACCGGGAAACGGACGTCCGGTCACCCTTGTGTGTGTGTGTGTGTGAATGAGTTAAAAAACTTAGTTACGGTAGGCTACACATTCAAAAATAAAATTTCAAGCTCTCTAAATGATTAATTGGCCGTTTAAACCACCTCATCATGTGAGTGTTTGCAATTCATTTTGCTGCGAGAAGCTAGCGCAGTGAACGGGGCTTGAGTGAGCTTGAGCGCGTTGTGAGTGAGGGCGCAGGTGCCAGATCCCGTGTTGCCAGATCCACATAATGGAAAGGTGACAGTAGTAATTCTGGACTTGTTTTTTGGATTAATGTCACAGTTTAGGAAGTTATTAAAGTGGTTCGTGATATATTAATCTTATTTCCAAAACACAAGCTTTGAACTTATTTCGGATTTTTATAATTTCTTTGTTTTTGTTTGTTTTTGCTTGTTTTTCGTAGCAATATCTGGCAACATTGTTCTGTCGGCATTAATAAAAAAAAAAGATTAGGCTGTAGACAAACTGTAATTGCTGTTAGGAAGATACAAACGCAATGATCATCGTGACGTGTAAGAATCTGTAAGAAATGTATAACACTATCAAAAACAATAGCATAATACAGATCTGTATGTTACAGAATGAAATATGCCAAATACTGGCCAGCAGGAACACGGCAGATGCTGTTTAGTTAACCTTTCACAAAGTCATCATAAAAACATTAATTGAAGCAGTGTTTCTAGTAGTCCACACCATTTTCGTCTTTCTTCTGTGGATTTTCTCAGCTCCTGATTGGTCAAATTCAGATAGATGGACAAATCGGCTCATTCAACCGCACACACCTCACGAATGCAAGCCGACAGCTCCCGAACTTTTTCGACATGCTTAAAAATTATCGGGAGGTCGAGAGGTGCTCGGCTCGGCTCGTATCTTCCTCGCACACGATACGAGCCGTGACATGCGAGCATAACCGATTTGCACGCGATTTCTCCCGAGTGAAAAAAATCATCTGCGAGCTCGTAAAACAGCAAAAAATCGCACCGTGTACGCCCGCCTTAACTCTAACCTCACTGAGCCTATAAGCTCCGCCTCTAACTGCCAGTCTGAGACCATGTGCTTCTGATGGCTGCAGATCTATTGGGCTGCAGAATAATCATCTAAATACAGTCTAACTAAACTAAATGTGTCACTGGGAGCCATAGTACAGCAAATGTAACTGTTTTTTACAACACCATATTATACAATCATGAAAAGGTATGTGTATATAAATAAAAGACAACACAGTATTTTTGTGTATAAAAACAAATGTATTTTTCAAACAAATAACCCACTAAATAAACATCTGTAATTACCACGTGTCAGTTTTGTTTAACCCTCTACTGCACACATTTTGATGGTACATCAGCTTCCTGCTCAGCTACTGTTCGGACGCTCTTGCTTACTGCTCCGCGCTTTGCTCTATCGCTTTTATATTTTTATATTTTATTTCCTTTTATCACCTAATTTTAACTTCAGCAAATCAACACAGTGCTCAAACGCTTGGATTACTACAAAAAAAAAAAAAAAAAAAAAAAAAAAAAAAAAAAACAGAATTCTTTTATTCGACCAGCCTCCCACTGAAAGCTTACATTCCGGGGAAGAGAAAACACAACTGCCATTAGGACATTCATAAGGATAAGAAAATGCCTCCTCTGGAATCTACTTGCTGCTCTAACTGCCACAGACTTTTACAAAGGATTGCAGTTCTTGAAACAAAGTTAATTGCGGGACCACCAAACCAGACAGAACACACAACAGAGCTTCATCACGGACACCCTCAGCATACAGCCGGTGAGTCCCATGAATCTAGTGCTCCTCGACAGGCTATACTGAGTGTAGAGAAACAAGCCGATCGACTTACAAATCGATGGCACAAACAGGGAGCGAGACCCAAAGGCACTCGAGACATCAGATTGTCACGAGCATCACATATTGCCGCAGTAGCATCCTCTACCCCAGATATGGCTATGACAAGGATTGCAAACACTGGTCTCCTACCACCGCCTATACATCTTGAGAACAGATTTGAAGTATTAATGAATGAGGAATCCCCAAATTTGATGAATGAACACAGACTGAATCAGCCAGTAGCTAACACTGATGCTAACTGGGGCTCAAGGTCGAGCAGACAGCGGCACTCAGCTCAAAGCGCAGCCGGGCCCAGGACTCTGATAGTGGGCGACTCCATAATCAGAAACATTAATAGCAGGGATACAACTACGTGCTGCCTTCCACAAGCAACAACTTCTGATGTAAACAAGGAACTTCAGAACATTCTTATGAAACATAAGACTGCAAATCGACTCATCATTCATGTGGGGAAGAATGATATTCATAAAGAGCAGTCGGAACTCCTTAAGAAGGATTTCAATGAACTTTTTGAAACACTTAAAAGACTGAAAGTTCAAACATTCATCAGTGGACCACTCCCAGCAAGAGGAACAAACATGTTTTCACGGTTGCTTGGGCTTAATACATGGCTGCAAAAAACTGCAATATAAAAGGAGTGAACTTCATTGACAACTTCAATCTTTTCTGGAGTCAGAGGCAACTGTTTCAACAGAATGGCCACCACCCAAACAAACTTGGTTCAAGAGTGCTAAAGGACAATATCTACTTCTCCCTCCGTCATCCTTCTGCAGTGTGTGCCAATCCACTCAACCTGAATGGCACACACACACCTGGATACAGTATGAATGACCACAGGACTTCACTTCAGCACCTGAATGGACATGCGGTTGACACATCACACAAGGACAATGATAACACCACTCAGCCACAACAACCTCTGCTCACGGACACAATCTCAGCAGAGCCCTGCCCACAGAGCTCACCACAGACAGACTGTGACATACTAGCACTTCTCCAAGATTCAGCACCCAAGGACGACTTTCTGGAAAACAGCCAAGGAAACCAGGACAGCATATTACAGCCTCCGATAACACCAGAGCAACAGCCGCCCTCACCGGACCCGTTCTCCATCTCTCCAGCATCTCCACTTCTGTGCTTCTCAGAGAAAATGGAACAACTAGTGTATGCTGGAACCAGACTATCCCACTCTTTTGCTGCAAGCCCCCAGATACCAACCAAAAAACGGCAGGCCCCCCAACCACCAATGCCTGCGGGCCCAGCTCGCCCTCGCCCTCCCCCTGTGAGAGCTCTTCGGCCTCTGCCACAGCGCCAGGGCCCACACCCTCCTCCAGCGGCTCCAGGTGAACCAAAAACAACTGATACCAGCTCTCAGTGATATGTGTCGGGTCCCCGCTATGATAACAGTAACTTTCTCAAATGTTTACAGAACAAGCGGGAACCCAGTGTGCCTGTATCTTTCGCTATTGCTGTTCGATTACATGATAGAAAGTCTAAGGCCTTCAAAAGCCGTACAGCAAACCCATCTAATCTGGTGCCTATTACACGACAAACTAAGATTGCTGTGGGGAGAAAAAGTAAGACTGTTAAGTTAGCACTTTTAAACATCCGCTCACTTAAAAATAAATCACTTCTAGTCAACGACTTAATAACCACATACAACCTGGATTTTATGTTGTTAAATGAAACTTGGCTAGAAGACAGCTGCAGTGCAACAGTCCTCAATGAAACAGCCCCTCCTAACTTTACTTTTATGAGTGTCTGCAGAGCTGTCAGAAGAGGTGGAGGTTTAGCTGCTCTTTTTAAAAATGTCTACCAATGTAAGCAAATATCATTTGGGAATTACCCGTCTTTCGAATATCTGGGTATTGTGTTAAAAGGTGCTCCACGCATTTTACTTATCATTGTTTACAGGCCTCGAAAATACTCTCCAGCCTTTGCTGATGATTTTACAGAACTGTTATCAACTATTTCCTCAGAGTTTGACTGTTTTATCATTGCTGGAGATTTTAACATTCACATAGATAATGCAGAAACCAATATGGCAAAAGAAATCAAAACTGTTTTAAAAACTTTTGATCTGACTCAGCATGTACATGGACCCACATGGAGTAAGGGTCTAAACATTTCATCGATTGTTATTAAGGATGTAGCACTGTCTGATCATTTTTGTATTTTCTTTGATATATTGATCTCTCCTGCCATTGAAGCTAGATCTGTGTCTGTCAAGAAGAGATGCTTAAATGAGAACACTAGTGTACTGTTTATGAAGGCCATATCTTTAACACCAAGCATATCTGCTGACTCTGTTGATTTTCTCCTTGATTCTTTTAACTCAAAAGTTGAGAGTGTAATTGATGATATTGCTCCAGTGAAAGTCAGGAAGAAGAATGGCAGACAAAAAGCACCTTGGAGAAACTCAACAGCAGTGCAAAATATGAAAAGACAATGCAGAAAAGCAGAGCGCATGTGGCGGAAGACAAAACTTGTAGTCCATTCTAACATCTACAAAGACAACATCCATGCTTTCAATAAGGAACTAGGCAAAGCTAGACAGACTTTCTTCTCAAATATTATAAACAGCAATATAAACAACACACGCACTCTTTTTGCTACTGTAGAGAGACTGACAAACCCCGCAAGCCAGATTCCCAGTGAAATGCTCTCAGAGAGCAAGTGCAGTGAGTTTGCTTCTTTCTTCTCTGAGAAAATCAATAATATCAGAAAGGTGATCAGATCATCCTTGAGTTGCGCTGGGGTCAGGCAGATCAGACCACAACCTGAGAAAGTAGTCACTATGTCTGATTTTGAAGAAATTGATTGCAACATTTTGGAAGAAACCGTACAGCACCTTAAAACATCAACCTGCGCCCTTGACGCACTTCCCACATCTTTTTTCAAAAAGGTGTTACACAGCTTAGAAGCAGATCTCCTAGAAGTGGTAAATGCCTCACTTCTCTCTGGGAGTTTTCCGAACTCCCTGAAAACTGCAGTTGTCAAGCCCCTCCTGAAAAAGAGCAATCTGGATAAGACCATATTAAACAACTATAGACCGATCTCAAATCTTCCTTTCATAGGCAAGATCATTGAAAAAGTTGTCTTCAATCAGCTGAACAAATTCTTAAGCTCAAATGGATACTTTGACAATTTTCAATCTGGTTTCCGACCGCATCACAGCACAGAGACAGCACTCATAAAGATAGTAAACGATATTCGCTTAAATACTGATACAAGCAAATTATCAGTGCTGGTACTACTCGACCTCAGTGCTGCATTTGACACTGTCGATCACAACATACTTCTTGACAGGCTGGAAAACTGGGTCGGGTTTTCTGGGATAGTCCTAAAATGGTTCAGGTCATACTTGGTAGGGAGAGGTTATTATGTGAGTATAGGAGACCATAAGTCTGAGTGGACACCCATGACATGCGGAGTCCCTCAAGGCTCAATTCTTGCGCCACTCCTATTCAACCTGTACATGCTCCCAATGAGCCAAAAAATGAGAAAGAACCAAATCGCTCATCATAGCTATGCAGACGACACACAGCTCTACTTAGCCCTATCGCCTAACGATTACAGCCCCATTAACTCTCTGTTCCAATGCATTGATGAAGTAAACAATTGGATGTGCCAAAACTTTCTTCAGTTAAACAAAGACAAAACTGAAGACATTGCGTTTGGAAACAAAGATGAAGTTCTCAAGGTGAACGCATACCTTCAGTCTAGGGGTCAAACAACTAAAAATCAAGTCAGGAATCTTGGTGTGTCTCTAGAGTCAGACCTTAGTTTCAGTAGTCATGTCAAAGCAATAACTAAATCAGCATATTATCACCTGAAAAATATTGCAAGAATTAGATGCTTTGTTTCCAGTCAAGACTTAGAGAAACTTGTGCATGCTTTCATCACCAGCAGGGTGGATTATTGTAATGGACTTCTCACTGGCCTTCCCAAAAAGACCATAAGACAGTTGCAGCTCATACAGAACGCTGCTGCTAGGATTCTGAGCAGAACCAGAAAATATGAACATATCACACCAGTCCTCAGGTCTTTACACTGGCTGCCAGTTACATTTAGGATTGATTTTAAGGTATTATTACTGGTATATAAATCATTCAATGGCCTAGGACCTCAATACATTGCAGATATGCTCACTGAATACAAACCCAACAGATCACTCAGATCACTAGGATCACATCAGCTAGAAATACCAAGGGTTCTCTCTAAGCATGGCGAGTCTGCTTTTAGCTATTATGCCAGCCGCAGCTGAACCAGCTTCCAGAAGAGATCAGATGTGCTCCTACAGTCACATTCAAATCCAGACTCAAAACACATCTGTTCAACTGTGCATTTAATGAATGAGCCCTGTACCACTGTTCGTCCGACTGTTTGTACTGTATTTTATTTTATGTTTTTAATTATTCTGATTTCTTTTGATTATTTCTGTATTTTATCTTTTATTCTAAACTTTTTTAATTATTCTGATTTCTTTTGATTATTTCTGTATTTTATCTTTTATTCTAAACTGTTTTAATTATTCTGATTTCTTTTGATTATTTCTGTATTTTATCTTTTATTCTAAACTGTTTTAATTATTCTGATTTCTTTTGATTATTTCTGTATTTTATCTTTTATTCTAAACTGTTTTAATTATTCTGATTTCTTTTGATTATTTTAATTTCTTCTATGTAAAGCACTTTGAATTACCATTGTGTATGAAATGTGCTATATAAATAAACCTGTCTTGCCTTGCCTTACATGATAAAAATGTGTTCCACATCATTTCTTGGTTCATTTGGGAACATTTTATTGATAAAATATTTTTTCGTTGCCTACTGATTAATTTACATATTACAAGAAAATGGTCAGAGCGCAATACAAAATCAAAAATCTTTTTTAAAAATATCAAGAAATCTACTAACTATATTTAGAGTTTATATTGTGCTCTAATATATGATAATATGTGATAACGTCCAAACACATTGTTAGCAAAGACATCCTTGGAAAATACACCTTCATTTACACACACGTTTTTTTAGAGTTCATGTCATTTTAAATAAGATTACTAACGCAAATAATCTTACTTTCTTCTCACACCATGTGCTCCTGAGACCATGTGTCAGAAAAGGAAATCCCTGCTTTCAAATGGTGCTTGATAATGACTCCCACATATTATTAGACAGTTATTTGACTGTTTAAGAAAACTTTAAACATTGTGCTGTACAGGATTAATAGACATGTGACTTTTACTAGAAAAGTCATCATTCTGATTTTTCATTCTGCCGCCAATTCAAGTACTTCCTGTTTCTAAAGTCACTTAAATGTGACATGACCACAAATAAACACATTTTGATTTACATCCAAAAAAAAAAAAAAGAAGAAAAAAAGAAATACAGTGCTTTTACCAACAATCTGATGAATCTACTGAACTAGCTCTTACATTTCCATCACTTACCTTTGAGTGAATATCAGATCTGGTCGTTGATTTCAGAGTTTCTGAAATGAAATGCTGTTGTTTGATGAAGCTTCCTGTTCATATGTTTAGCTTCACTTTCACTTAAGTCTTTACACACTTGCAGTGATGCTATAGCTCTGCCCATAATCATGAATATGGAACCACTAGCGTAGCCAGAAAAGCGTCTCTGGGTGTGCATAAGAAAAACTGGGTGTGCCACATTTATTGTCAAATTAATGTGCAAAAAAACTCGGACCCGGCACTAACCTTACAGAATAGACTGGGCTGATGTGTAAAACTGGCTTGCCACATAAACATAATACTAGGCCTACAGTATATAAAATATAACTCAGGGCTCAACATTAAGGCTTTACATGTGCTTGTCCTTCGAACAAGTAAATCGGCCTTTCTCTTGTCCAAGTAAAAATCCAGAAATCGGTTTAAATGTATGCTTTATCTTTCATTTTAAATTCTTAGATTTGATCAATAAATTCAATTGAAATAATAAGACACTATGCTGTTACCAATCAAATTAATTAATTTACACTGAAAAATTACAACTGCATTATATAATGTTATGAGATTGTTTGAAATATTTTTTTGAAGATACAAATATGACATATTGGAAAGAATGATAGCCTACTTTTAAACACGAAACTAAACCACCAGTAGGGGGCGGCAGGTGACCGTCTTAATGAGTGAGTTATTGAGTCATTTATTAAAATGATTCGTTCAAACGGCTGAATCATTCATTAATGCAGTTATGTGTTCCGGTGAGCTGCGCTGTGGTTCTTGGGATGTTTGTTTGGAACTATTTTCGCTGCTCAAATAGAACAAAAACAGTCAATATTGTGTCTAAAATGTAAGTGACTTGATATTAATTACTTGTTTATTGAACTGTCATATGAAATCAGTGTCATATTTTCAATCGTGATGGTATTCAGCACTCGTGGTCACTGTGATGATCCTTAACTGTATCATATCATATGTTATAAATATAAAAACTCCACATTAATTTTTTTAACCGCTCTATGTTCATTAAGTTTCTTTGTGTGATCTGCGCTCATTTGTTTCCATTTCTCCTCATGAGGCTGCGCGATCCTCAACAGCACAACCGTATTACCAGTCAGCGGCTGTTTGCGGATTGGTTGGCAGTCAGAATGTCGGCAGATATTTTATTAATGATAATAATTTAAAAATTAAAATACATTTTAAATGTACAAATATTTTAAGTAAACAACATTAGTCCAAGTTTAGGAAACGTTCTTATTAAAACTTTAAAAAATAATTCTGCATTTTTTTAGGTGTGCCAGCTGCCACTGTGGGTGGCACCGGCACACCCTGGCACACCCGTGGCTACGCCAGTGTATGGAACAGTTGTGCTGAGATTGTAATTGAGTAAGAAAGTTTTTTCGGTCACTCCCAACGTCACGTTAGGTTAGACAGACGAAATTGGGATTACGCCAGGGAGACCACTTCAAGTCAAATCAATAAACCTCGGAATAAATGGAAAGACTAGAATAGCGTAGATGCCATTCTTCTTATGATGTAACAAGTAGCCTACATCGGGTGTTTTAGGAAGTGTCCCCTCAAACAAGTGTTAAAGAGTGTGTGAGTCCGCGGCGGGCTTCAGCACCAGAGAGAGTATTCCCTAAAAGAGCAAACATGGGTCTGACGTTGCGTCTTTTTAAAGATGTCATTCCGCCCGTGTGTTTCTGGATGCAGTCGTTTCCTATCCTCATTTGACGGCCAAGATCACTGTTTCACATGCATCGGCTTAAACGTGCTGTGACTGCGTTCATGGGTGGACTTCGTCATACGGTAAACACATCCCATCATTCCTTAGCTACTCCCTCACTGACCACAACACACCCGTTGCTTTTCATCCATCCTTCCTGTCAATATTACGTTTTCTCTCTCTTGCAGGTTTAATTTGGTAGCGATTAATGACAGTGATGTTGGACTGAAAACAGATCTGATAACCATCAAACCCAGTCAGATTTGCACACACACACACACACACACACACACACACCACACGCACGCATTCATAAAAACAGCTTTAATTAACATTTTAATGAAGACATTTCAGATTCAGTTTGTTCAGGTATGAGTTTAAGATCTCAGATTATAGTTTTTATTGAGTGTTATTTCTAAATAAAATAATTCTAACTACAGCTTTTTTTCAAAAACACTTTCATTGGTCATTACTGGCATCCCATATATACTCAATTTACAAATAAAAATAATTCAGGTTCAAATAACTACATTCATACTGTACTGTAAATTTGTTGTATTCTGGTTAAATATAATTTATACTTTATGGTTATGATTTGACTTATCCATCAGGTTGTAAAATAAAACAAAGAATACATATAAATGGGAACATTGGGAAACAGATCTGTGCCATCTCGTGTCTCCAAACTATTTTTTGGATTACAGTAATAGTCCTAAAATAAGATAAATTTTCTTTATGCACAATGCATTTCTATTTGTTTTTTCTTTTAATGATGGGGAGACGTGACCTGACATGTTAGTCCTGTTGTGTGTTTCTGATGACAGCAGGGTTTTATTACGGTATTTCTGCTCATTTGTAAGCATTTAAAGGTGCCCTAGAATGGGGTTATTTTATTATTTTATAATGTTTCCTGTGTTGCCCTTATAATGTTAGTATGTTTTTTAGATCAAAAATAGTCATAATTTAGAAATAAAAGGCATTTTTCCTAGCCTGATTTTAGCCTTTGATTTGAACACTCCGGCCACTGCTGTGATTGGCTGACATGCTTGCATATGAAATAGCTACGTATTAGAATCAGAATCAGAAAGAGCTTTATTGCCAAGTGTGCTTGCACACACAAGGAATTTGTTTTTGGTTTTTATTACATGTGAAACTGTCTCGAATACTTTTACTACAGCTGTTATATACGTTTTAACTATTACAGCTATCGAGATTAACGAATCGTGAGATGTTTTTAAAGTATTTAAATCTATTTCCATCACATAAAATGTTGCTGTGATGAGCATTGAGCAAGCAGATGACAGTCTGTTGATCGCGAGACAATGCAGTTTCTGCACTCTCTCTAATGCTTTCACCAATGTAAACACGATGTAAATACAGTAAGAGCTTTGTTGTGCAGTGTAACAGCGTCATTGATTTCATAACGAGTTTGGCAAGAGTCCAGATAAACTCGCGCTGTGTGGATTGTTCTTTGATCGCTTTCTGTATAGTTTATTCACTGAGAATTATTTAACGTTAGTTATGTATGCTCGTTACTTGGAGTTTGTAAATTATCGTTAATAAAATCACTACTTACCGGTTGCGGGAATATAGTTGGAATTACCCCTTCTTCAGTTTGAGACGCTGAGAGAAGCTTGATATTGTCCCAGGTTCGAAAATAAGTCCGTGGTGAAATGGGCAAACTAACAACTTCGAATTAAACTGTTGCGGTATCCGATTATATATAAACATCAACCACGCCTGTTGACATTTCTTTTCTGTGGGAAGGGTATGAAAAGTCCTCACATCCCCTGCACAGCCTGGAACATACCATTTATTTCCATGATCTGCCATTTTCCCTCTGATCCTCGCTTGTTCCGACGATTCGGCTGCGCAGTTCGAGTAGCACCTGCCTGCAAAAACGGAGGCTGCATTTTCAGGACCCCACTTCTAGGACCGCATTTCTAGGACCCTAGGTTTTTAGTGACAACGCCACCTACCGAATTAGAGGACCAGCGAAGATGAATGACATTCAGAGTGTGAGTATCAAATGCGAATCAATTTTTATTCGTTTAACTTTAAAAACAATTGTGATGCATTCATTGGAAAGTTAACGTTGCCAACGTGCTGGTGATTTGCTAAACAGTCTTGAATGCATAGCCATCATATATTAGCCTCTAATGCTGGAAAATGAATTGTTAGCACGTTCATTTAACGGAACTGTTGCATAAGCCTGTGTTGACTTATTTACAGCACAATAAACTGTAGCATGTTCGTTCTGAAAGCTTGTTAAATACTCATTGTTTTTCCATTTTAATTCAGTTAAAATAATCTTAATGTTTTCACTGTCACGTGCTCACAGTCAGCCTGTTTAACGTTATACCCACAATACATGTTATGTGTACGTCTCTTCATTTTGACATGGTTTTATAAAGTTGGTTGAGACATATGACATTTTAATAGTCAGACATATCAGAGAGGCCATTATAATAATTGACTGTTAAAATCCCACGTGTTAGATTGTGTCATTTACTGTATACTGTACTCTATATGAAGTGCTATCAAGGACACAGCTCAGGGTAGGCAATAGTATGACAAAAGATAAATAAATAAGATAAATCTTATATAAATATGGTCAGGAAAAGTTGTGTCAATAATGTTATTTCTATTCAGATTTCTTACATCTCTCTCTATTATTTTTTTTTTCTCAGTTCAGATGGGCTTTATTGACATGAGTGTTTCTAGAACCTTTGTTCCCACAACATCAAAATAATTTTTTTTCCAAATCTTTGAACAGTATGCAATAATTGTATTATGAACATTAATTGGTATGAAGATTGATATCAATATTTTTATCATTATCATTACTCTGTGGTAACTAAGATCTTTTAAATATGAGATTTAAAATTAGAGAGTAGAACATGTTCAACTAAATGTTCCTTATTTAATTCACTTCTCTTTCTCTCTCTTAGGAGTCAGTGATGATGTTGTCCATGTGTTTGTCCATCCATTGAAGTTCTGTCTATGTGGTTCACATCATGATCAAATTTGTTTTTGTGTGTGTTCAAGTTCAGTTGTTATATATTATTTTGTAAAATATTTTGTGTGTTCAATTTCAGTTGTTATATATTATTTTGTAAAATATTTTGTGTGTTCAAGTTCAGCTGTTATATATTATTTTGCAAAATACACAATCTTAAATCTACCCCCAGAGTCATCCTTGTCTTCCCTCTGTACTTGAAAATGTGGTCCATCTAGTGACTGAAAAGACTATAACATGATTCCTTGTTTATTTTACTTGAGTTATTATAGTATGCTACTTAGACCCAATAATTTCTCAACATTCCTAGGAACCTGGTTTAATTGCAATAACGAAAGTAGTATTTGGGTGTAATAAAACTTAAAAAAAAAAAAAAATGAAATACTGCCTTGGTGGCACTTTTTTCGGTCCTCCAAAACTAGGGTCCTGGAAATGCGTTCCTGGGACTGCGGTTCTCCGACTTGGTAGGTGGCGCTGTCACAAAAAACTAGGGTCCTAGAAATGCGGTCCTAGAAGTGGGGTCCTGAAAATGCAGCCTCCGGGACTGCAGACAGATAATATTGCGCAGTTCCGCCTGGCATTGAGGAGGGCTGGCATATGCAAATCTTTGGAGGCGTACATATTAATGATCCCGACTGTTGCGTCACAGTCGGTATTATGTGGAGATTCGCCTGTTTTTCAGGGGTGTTTTTTAAAAACGAGATTTAAATAAGAAGGAGAAAACAATGGTGTTTGAAACTCACTGTATGTCATGTCCATGTACTGAACTCTTGTTATTTAACTATGCCAACATAAATTCAATTTCACATTCTAGGGCACCTTTTAACAAGTATGTTAATAAATCTGTTCTATATGTGTATGTAAATTGTATTGCGTTTATCACATTAACAATATGGTTAATCTAGCAATTGTGAAGTAATGTGAGCAATATTTTATTAATCTTGATTAAAATGAATGGATAAATGTAGGGGTGAGCGGGACACAAACTAACGCAGGGCTCGTTTTAACACACGTTTTAAACACTTCCACACATGAGCATGACGAAACTTAGTGTATTTACTAGTTGCTATATCAACACTATATAGAGAAATAGTGCCAAAATGAAGAAATCTTTGGAAGATATCACTGAACATTTATTTAACCATTGCAAAAGTAAATTTATTACGCGTGTTATTTTTTTTCATCTGTGTTTTTTGTGTTTATTTAAAATTAGACACATCTGATATTATTTTAATCTTATATCTGTTATTTAACCCTTAGGGGTCTAAGGTGTTTTTGGGGTCCTTGAGATGTTTTGACATGCCCTGACATTTGTGCTTTTCTTTTATTTTATTAGATCAGATTACATTTTAATCTGTCATATGGTCATGTTACAATGGGGCATGTTGTCACAGTTCACTTCCATTCTTTCGGGGTAAATCAAGAAAAAAATATACAATGTATTAATGAAACAAAACCACATAAT
Source organism: Gila robusta (assembly GCA_030770095.1). Taxonomy (NCBI): domain Eukaryota; kingdom Metazoa; phylum Chordata; class Actinopteri; order Cypriniformes; family Leuciscidae; genus Gila; species Gila robusta. Next base: position 29,696 of record JAVALU010002424.1, read on the forward strand.
TGTACTAGATGTGTGAAATTAATGTGGTAAAAAATAAATTGTCTGAACCCCAAGTGGATTTACACAAACTGAGAAAGTCAAAAAGTGTTGGGTTGTTCCCGCTGTCCTCTATCAGTTATAGAATTGAACACTTGTCTTTATTTACATGAACCAAGAACCTCAACATTTCACAAGTAATTCAATGTTAACAGCTGGAGAGAAGAGAGAGAAAATGGCTTCAGAAATCTTTGTAGAAACACTGGAAAGTTTGTAAATTTAGCATTTTGTAGAATTTCACCATATAATATGAAAGCATATGTAAAATT
>JAVALU010002424.1:35000-69125 GCA_030770095.1 Gila robusta
TGCTTTTGAGACTCTTAGCATGCTTGAAATTGCATGAAACTCGATAGACACATCACATTTATTAGCCAGTAGACATGTGCAAAGTTTCAGAAACGGGCGTGGTGCAGGGGCTCAGTAGCGCCCCCTTTTGACAAAAGTGGGGGGGTTAGTTTTATCTACAGTAACAAAACTCGGTATGTATATTGTACTCTTCAAGCCGGACAACTTTCTAATTTAAAGTCATTAGCTCAGACCAACAGGAAGTCAGATATTTTGGTTTGAATGTGGATGTTTTGGAGAATTTTCTCTTCCTCTCTCTCTGACCCTACGTCTCTCCGTGTGTTTGAGGGGAGGGGGATTTGTCTGCTGAGTGAGAATGCTTTTATTTGTGTTTTTCAAGGTTTTGGGGCCCTTAACGTGCTTGAAAACTCTTGAAACTTTGCACACAGGTCAGAACCCGCGGCCATCAGGGCCGGGCTGAAGCTGGTACCCGGGCGTGGCAGGGGGGCTCGACAGCGCCCCCTGGAATGCGATTCGAACACTTGTCCATATATCAAACATGCTTGCATGTAATAATATGAAACTCGGTACATATTTAGATCTCATCGGGCCGAACAACTTTCGTGCTCTAAGTTTAACGACAGCTCAACAGGAAGTCAGCTATTATGGGTTGTTTGGAAAATGCATGCTTTTATTTTTTATATACTTCTCCTAGAAAATTAATCCAAACACCACGAAACTCAGTCAGCATGAAGTCAAGACATTGAGGATGATAAATTGCCAGCGGATTTTTGATATCTCGAACGGTTTGGCCGTGGCGAGGAAATGAATTTATGACTAAAAAAGGACACATAAAGTGTGTTATAACTTAGTTAGTTTTACCTACAGTTACAAAACTTGGCGTGTATATTGTTCTCTTCAAGCCGAACAACTTTCTAATTTACAGTTATTAGCTCTGACCAACAGAAAGTCAGATATTGTGGTTTGAATGTGGATTCTGAGAATTTTCTCTCCCTCTCTCTGACAGAGAGAGTGTTCCCTGCCATTCTCTGTGTGTGTGTGTGTCTGTGTAGGGAGGGTGAGAAGGAGGGGGGGGGGGGGTGGTCTCTTCGGGTGATATTACATATGTGACTGAGGATGTTGTGTTTTATTGCGAGTGTACACAAATATAAGTAAACAGTTTGCAGTCTGAATGATGTCCTGTATGAAAAAAATGACGGAGTATGTTTCCACTGTTCACACACACACACAGTTCGATCGCGCCCGCGCCTCTCTCTCTCACACACGCGCGCACACACACACACACACACACACAGTTCGATCGCGCCCGCGCCTCTCTCTCTCACACACACACACACACACAGTTTGATGGCGCGCGCCTCTCTCTTAAGCTGGAGTGTGTGTGTGCGCGAGAGAGAGGCGCGCTGGCGCGATCGAACTGTGTGTGTGTGTGTGTGTGTGTGAGAGAGAGAGAGAGAGAGAGAGAGAGAGAGAGAGAGAGAGGCGCGGGTGCGATCGAACTGTGTGTGTGTGAGAGAGAGAGAGAGAGAGAGAGAGAGAGGCGCAGAAATCATTTTATACGGAAATTAACTTTATTCTCATCTGAATTATAAATAATTGGTGTTAATTAAAATTAAGGAACATTTAGTTTCTCTGTTCTGAATATCATTAAAACAGAAAAGGCAGAGACAACATAATGATAAATAATCTTAAGATATTATATTGTATGCTATGTGTTGTGAATACACCCATGTTAAACATTAAAATTTACTTCCATTGCATATCATAGAACTCATAAGTGTAAAATATAATTACATTAATAAACCTGTACATAGACCTCCAGATAAATACTGGGCTTCTATATTTACACATTTAAGTGCTGCAAAACATATTGAGCTATGACATCCTACGACATTAAAAATTATTCTATATTTAAATTATCTCATATATGTGGCTATTGTGGTTCACGATCATAGGCCCTGTCCCAAATGGCACACTTCATATGAATTTTCGGTCTTGTGTAGTTATTTCATGTGTCCGTTAAATCCATGAGACTGTAGGGTGTCTCATTTTTCATTTTAGGTTTTAGAAGGTTTTTCACGCATACTTTGTGGTTGATATATGCCCTCGATGCGCACTTTTGCAGAGCACACACTGATGCAAGCTCTACAGCACACAACAGTCAAAGCAGGGTTATGTTTTTGCATGTCGTGCACAATAACCCTAAAGGCACCGGGGTGGCGGCTTGTTTATATATATATATATATATATATATATATATATATATATATATATATATATATATAAATATAGCTGCGAGCAGCGATGAAGGGCCAAAGCCGGTGGCACCACCATCCCGGTGCCTTTAGGTAACTAAAGGCACCGGGGTTGCGGTGCCACCGGCTTGGGCCCGTAATCGCTGCTCGCAGCTATATTTATTATTCTTCTTCTTATTATTATTATTATTTTTTTACTACCTTTTGGACACTTTTGGAGGCCTTAACATGCTCAAAAACTCCTGAAACTTTGCACACATGTCAGAACCCGCGGCCATCAGGGCCGGGCTGAAGATGGTACCCGGGCGTGGCAGGGGGGCTCGACAGCGCCCCCTGGAACGGGGTCCGAAAACATGGTCCATAACTCAAACACGCTTGCATGTAATAATATGAAACTCGGTACACATGTAGATCTCCTCGTTTCATATATACTTCACACTCTTACTTTTTACCCCAGCCCAACAGGAAGTGGGCTATTTAGGGTTGTTGGTAAAACACACGCAATGGAATGTGAAATACTCCTCCTAGAGAATTCAAACAAACGGCACGAAACTCGGTCAGCATGAAGTCAAGACATTGAGGATGAAAGTTTGCGAGGGGATTTTTGATATCTCGAACGGTTTGGCCGTGGCGAGGAAACGAAATTATGGCGAGAAACGTGAAACAGGAAGTGTGTCATAACTACTGCATACATTAACTGATCTTGATGAAACTTCAACAGTGTGTTCGTTGTAAGAGCCCGATCACATGGATGTGACTATTGTGAGTCAAAGTTATAGCGCCACCAACTGGCAGCAGGAAGTGTGTCACTTTCTAAATGCTTTGAAATCACCCTCTTATTTTTACCCGATTTGCTTCAAACTTTATGTGTATAATGTAAACACACGGCAGATGTAGACCTGTGAAAGGATTATTGATATCTTAGATACTGTTGCCGTGGCAACACATCAAACTTTAATATTCTTGTTTGATGCTTTTGAGACTCTTAGCATGCTTGAAATTGCATGAAACTCGATAGACACATCACATTTATTAGCCAGTAGACATGTGCAAAGTTTCAGAAACGGGCGTGGTGCAGGGGCTCAGTAGCGCCCCCTTTTGACAAAAGTGGGGGGGTTAGTTTTATCTACAGTAACAAAACTCGGTATGTATATTGTACTCTTCAAGCCGGACAACTTTCTAATTTAAAGTCATTAGCTCAGACCAACAGGAAGTCAGATATTTTGGTTTGAATGTGGATGTTTTGGAGAATTTTCTCTTCCTCTCTCTCTGACCCTACGTCTCTCCGTGTGTTTGAGGGGAGGGGGATTTGTCTGCTGAGTGAGAATGCTTTTATTTGTGTTTTTCAAGGTTTTGGGGCCCTTAACGTGCTTGAAAACTCTTGAAACTTTGCACACAGGTCAGAACCCGCGGCCATCAGGGCCGGGCTGAAGCTGGTACCCGGGCGTGGCAGGGGGGCTCGACAGCGCCCCCTGGAATGCGATTCGAACACTTGTCCATATATCAAACATGCTTGCATGTAATAATATGAAACTCGGTACATATTTAGATCTCATCGGGCCGAACAACTTTCGTGCTCTAAGTTTAACGACAGCTCAACAGGAAGTCAGCTATTATGGGTTGTTTGGAAAATGCATGCTTTTATTTTTTATATACTTCTCCTAGAAAATTAATCCAAACACCACGAAACTCAGTCAGCATGAAGTCAAGACATTGAGGATGATAAATTGCCAGCGGATTTTTGATATCTCGAACGGTTTGGCCGTGGCGAGGAAATGAATTTATGACTAAAAAAGGACACATAAAGTGTGTTATAACTTAGTTAGTTTTACCTACAGTTACAAAACTTGGCGTGTATATTGTTCTCTTCAAGCCGAACAACTTTCTAATTTACAGTTATTAGCTCTGACCAACAGAAAGTCAGATATTGTGGTTTGAATGTGGATTCTGAGAATTTTCTCTCCCTCTCTCTGACAGAGAGAGTGTTCCCTGCCATTCTCTGTGTGTGTGTGTGTCTGTGTGGGGAGGGGCTCTTCGAGTGATAGTTATTATACAAAATTATACATAGGGCCATACTGCCCTCTTGTGTCCAAAATGATATTTATACATATATTTGGCAAGCATGTGACTGAGGACCGAGAGCTTTTAAATACGGACGTCCACACGGACATTGATAAGGGTTGCGCTTGCAGAGCGCTTGAGGGAATTCCTATGGAAGTAGGAATGAACTAAAAAACGTTCGCTCTGTTCTGCTCGCTCGTCGCCATGGACGCGCACCGTTATGAATGCCAGTGCAGCCGCATACTTTTTAGTGTCACTTTAAAATTAGTGCAATAACGGGGCCGATTGCTTGAATTGTGAGTTCAATAGTCTATTATTTTTCACGGAAAACACAACAACAAAAGAGTACAATGATAGATTCGCTTAAATAGGGGCTTTTACATAAAATAGCCTATTCCGTCATCATCTTTTCAGTCAGCTCTTCACTCTCGTGATTAATGAAATTTGACTCCTGTTGCTGATATTTGCTGCAACTTTCGTTCCGCTCACAATTTAGTAAGCAAACACGCTTCAAATGTGTTTTTATTTTATTTTTGTGTATATATATGTGTGTGTATATATATGTGTGTATATATATATATATATATATATATATATATATATATATAGCTTATGTTTCAAATATGAGTTAATTAACAATCGTTGGAAAGAATGATACTTTTAATATCACTAAACCGTCATTAGGTGCCGCCAGGCGACCGTCTTAATGAGCGAGTCATTGATTCATTCGTTCAAACGATTCGTTCGAACGGCTGAGTCATTCATGAATGAGACAGATTATGGATTGGTCGTTGAATCTTTGAGTCAACCGATTCGTTCAAAATGCTGAATCATTCAGTAATGAGAACGCGTTGCTGTGAGATGCTCGATGGTTCTGCTGTGATCTTTGTTTAACTATTTTCGCTGCTGAAACAGAAAAAAAAGTCAATATTGCATCTAAAATGTAAGTGATTTGACGTGTGTGTGTGTGTGTGTGTGTGTGTGTGTGATTGTGTCTGTTACAGTGATTGTTTAACCCTTGTTAAAGTTTAGGCCTTGTCTTTTTGGATATATATCTTTTTATATAAAAAAAAATAGCATACAACCCATGTATTTTAAATGTATTGTTTGCTTTAAATTACATTGAGATTTGTATGTTTGGTAATTGAACCTGAATGAATTATAAATGAATGTGCTATATTTCAGATCATATATTTGTTTTCCTTAAAATTTGAACTAACACTAACTTTATTCTCATCTGAATGATAGATTATTTATTTATGTATAAAATAAAAACACATTTGATCTTTCTTTTTTAATCAATGTAGAATGTGTAACTGAAAAAATAAACAGATTAGGGCTCTGATCGAGGACAATAAATGAAAACCAATGCAATATGATGAATGTCCAAAAGATTTTTTTTGCTTTTAAACTATGTGTGTGTGTGTGTGTGTGTGTGTGTGTGTGTGTGTGTGTGTGTGTGTGTGTGTGTAAGAGATTTCGGTTGGGTGACAGTTGTAGTTTACAGTTTGACAAAAGCACAATGTTGTGTTTTATTGTGATTGTACACAAATATAAGTAAACACTTTGCAGTTTGAATAATGTCCTGTATGAACAAAAGGACGGGGTATGTTTTTATGTCTACATTGTTCAATCACGCCTCACACACACACACACACACACACACACACACACACACACACACACACATACAGGTTAGCATGACTTATAAGGACAGTTTCTTTGAACCAGAAAAAAAGGTGGTTTAGGGGGTCTATGACTTCCTTTTATGCTAGAGCTTTCAAATAAAAATGGAAATGCTTTTAAAAATCATGGCTTCTAAACTCAAACTCTATTATTAATTTACACCTTATAAAACAAGTTACATGACACCCTGATTTTTGGCTGACTTACAAGGACATGTGTCCTAGAGGACAAAAAACAGGATTATGAGGACAAATGGATTACAAGGACTATGTGATGTCACAATGACATCACAGTTCATTAACATACACAAAGAAACATGACTACACACTGCACTGCAAAGACAGATGGGTTTACTGGGACTATGACGGGTCTTTGACATGAAAGTTAACAATCACTACACAAACACAAAGCCAGAAAGGTTTGTTTGTAGCTTTAAGGTTATTTATATGATACATGTTAAAATTGTTTGGGTTTATATATATATATTCTGGGTTCAGTCCTTTTTGTTGGGTTGTTTTCACTATGCTGACTAGGTTTTGGGTCACGCACTGCCAGCTAGCAGCTGGGTTACTTTCACTGATAGTAGTAACAGAAGAAACACAAGTAAGATAATGCACCCATATCAATATCACCAAGTGTAGTGTCATAATGAATGCCTTTAATCAGCTGCCACTGCACTTGCTGTGTGGGAATCTTTGTTGATTACACTGGAATTGATGTAGTGATCATTCCATGTTTGACTGAAAGTGAAGCCATATAATGTCAGAATGAGGAGATGACAAGGTACAGCTTCTTTTTCTGACACTTTGCAAACACAAATATTATCACAGGCTTATTTTCTGTATTAGCAATTTACCTTTCGGCACATCCATTACTCATGACCTTCACCTTAATTTAAAGAGGTTCATTCCTGTGCATCAAGCAGGTACAGTTGAACTTTATTTATGTTCACTGATCAATGTTTGTACTCCATTCATATGGATTTGTTTTACCATTTCATAAATGTTTTGAAGCATCAAGAGTTTTGGTTGAACAGACTTTCATTGGAGGGACAGAAATCTCACAGATTTAAATAAAAATAGCTTCATTTGTGTTCTGAAGATGAATGAAAGTCTTACGGGTTTGGAATGACATAAGGGAGAGTAAATGACAATTTACATTTTTGAACTATTCCTTAACTATCCCTGTTGTAGTGCTACAGTATTAATTGGATTAGGGCTGGTGTCAGAAGCATGTGACTGCCTTCTGATCTTCTTTGCAGGTTTTCAATAACTTAGTACCGTAAGATTTCAATGAAACATCTTCGCTGGTAATAGAGAAACAATACCTGCCCTTCATTAAAGAGGCCTCTGAGGGGTGGCAACTAAGCAGTTGAGCAAGAAAAAAAAAAAAAAAAGTAACCATGTTAATATCTTGTATTTAATATTCTGAAGTGCATTAAAACAATGTGAACAGCAATACACTTATCTTGCCAACAATGCAGATACTACAATTGAAGGGATAGTTCACCCAAAAATGAAAATTCTGTCATAATTTACTCACTCTCAAGTTGTTCCAAACCTGTATGAGTTTCTTTCTTCTGCTGAACACAAAGGAAGATTGAAGAATGTTGGAAACTAGACAGTCGACGGTAGCCATTGACTTCCATAGTAGGAAAACAAATACAGGTCCTTCTCAAAAAATTAGCATATTGTGATAAAGTTCATTATTTTCCATAATGTAATGATAAAAATTAAACTTTCATATATTTTAGATATAGACCCAACACTCTGGATGAGCTTAAGGCCGCTATCGAAGCATCCTGGGCCTCCATAACACCTCAGCAGTGCCACAGGCTGATTGCCTCCATGCCACGCCGCAATTTCTTTCTGTGTCTTACTCTCTTACTTGAGGGTGTCAATGATGGCCTTCTGGACAGCAGTCAGGTCGGCAGTCTTACCCATGATTGCGGTTTTGAGTAATGAAACAGGCTGGGAGTTTTTAAAAGCCTCAGGAATCTTTTGCAGGTGTTTAGAGTTAATTAGTTGATTCAGATGATTAGGTTAATAGCTCGTTTAGAGAACCTTTTCATGATATGCTAATTTTTTGAGACAGGAATTTTGGGTTTTCATGAGCTGTATGCCAAAATCATCAGTATTAAAACAATAAAAGACCTGAAATATTTCAGTTGGTGTGCAATGAATCTAAAATATATGAAAGTTTAATTTTTATCATTACATTATGGAAAATAATGAACTTTATCACAATATGCTAATTTTTTGAGAAGGACCTGTATTAATCTGGAAGTTAATGGCTACCGTCGACTGTTTGACTACCAACACTCTTCACTCTTCTTTTGTGTTCAGCAGAAGAAAGAAACTCATACAGGTTTGGAACACCTTGAGAGTGAGTAAATTATGACAGAATTTTCATTTTTGGGTGAACTATCCCTTTGAAACTAATAATAATAATAACAATTGATTGTCAACGAGATTACATCACAGCATCAATCGACAGTGCAAGAGATCAACAATACCATATTTTGTAAACGGCACAGCGATAAATAATAAACAAGAAAAAAAAAAACTATATGAGAGGAAAAGAATCATTAGTTACCAGGAAGAATTTGTATAAAGGTGTGTGCTGCAACGATGCAAAGTCCAGTTCACAGTTATTGCATTGGTGGAAAATGACAACAAACAACAAATTGGTGGTAAAAACAACAACAACAACAACAACAAATGAGAAATCAGCTACATTGATAACAGAAACTGGAACATCTCATTGGAAACCAGTCACATCAACAAAGAAGTTAAGGGTAAATAACCCAGAAGACAGCAAGGAGTTTCAAAGGGATAGTTCACCCAAAAATGAAAATTCTGTCATAATTTACTCACTCTCAAGTTGTTCCAAACCTGTATGAGTTTCTTTCTTCTGCTGAACACAAAGGAAGATTGAAGAATGTTGGAAACTAGACAGTCGACGATAGCCATTGACTTCCATAGTAGGAAAACAAATATTAATCTGGAAGTTAATGGCTACCGTCGACTGTTTGACTACCAACACTCTTCACTCTTCTTTTGTGTTCAGCAGAAGAAAGAAACTCATACAGGTTTGGAACACCTTGAGAGTGAGTAAATTATGACAGAATTTTCATTTTTGGGTGAACTATCCCTTTGAAACTAATAATAATAATAACAATTGATTGTCAACGAGATTACATCACAGCATCGATCGACAGTGCAAGAGATCAACAATACCATATTTTGTAAACGGCACAGCGATAAATAATAAACAAGAAAAAAAAATGTATATGAGAGGAAAAGAATCATTAGTTAGCAGGAACAATTTGTGTAATGGTGTGTGCTGCAACGATGCAAAGTCCAGTTCACAGTTATTGCATTGGTGGAAAATGACAAAAAAACAAAAACAAATTGGTGGTAAAACCAACAACAAATGAGAAATCAGCTACATTGATAACAGAAACTGGAACATCTCATTGGAAACCAGTCACATCAACAAAGAAGTGAAGGGTAAATAACCCAGAAGACAGCAAGGAGACAACATTTAAAAATAATAAAATAAGCTAAAACAGTGTTACAAAATGTAAAAGCTTATGGCTGCATTTCATGAACAGCACTCATGCACTTTCATACTGACTTCTCTTTTTGGCTGTTATACCTCTGTTTCTCACAAAATCCCTAATGTTTTGTACTGACCGGTTTTGTAGCACATGCTCTTCAGCAGATTTGCATTGAAGACACTCAGATTTTGTGGCCAAATGACCTTTGGCTATGTGGATTTTAAAATGCCGCATCACAGCAGCAACTTCTGCTTTTGACCATATTCTTTTCTTCCCCCGATGTTCAACACTTTCAGTCACTAAAAACAAGAAAGATAAAAACAAGAAAACATTGCAATGTGAAATGTTTAATTTTAAAAAATCAGTTACAAGCTACAAACATTTACAATTTAGTAGGGATGCACCGAATCCAGGATTCGGATTCGGATTCGGCCGAATATTGGGCTTTTTAACGGGGTTCGGTTTCTGCCGAACCTCAGAATTTTTTTCCACCGAACCGAACCCTAGGCTTGCACTACGCCCGCTACGTTGAAGTCACCGATCAGTGAATGACATCAAAGTACCGCGTGAACGAATAGAGAGCAGACGGCTCCTTATGCTTTTGAATTGCTCTCGCGGTACTTTGATGTCATAAACTGATCTGTCTGTGCAGCGCTGGTTTAAGTCGAACAAGCCTGTAGTGTAACGCGTTGTGTCAGGAAGAAAAATAGGGATAGCTCACAGCTAAAGTTATTGCAGAGGCCAGACAGACTCACGGAGGCGATTGGCATCTCACAACTCGCACTTTATTCCACAATCTAACTTGTGTAACTGTCTGTCACACGTTCTACCGTCCACAGCGTTACTTAACAAAATAAGGTAAAAATGAGCATCAAACAGAAATAAATAACCCGCATACATGGGCATGTGTTCGAGGCGCACGGCACATACAATACAGACTGCAGACAGTTCAACAGGGAGCGCGCAGTTCTTAAAGGGGCCACACCTTATTTCCACTCGTTACAGTAGGTGGACCGTTCGAATGCAGTATGCTGTGAGAAAGTGAAAATATAACTCGTGAGCAGAAAAAGTGTTGTTTGGCAGTACTTTCAGTGAAAAGAAGGCAATTCAAGTCGAGCTACATGTTCAATTTGCGATGCCGATTTGTCTCATGGTGGCAAGGACTCTAAACAATAGGCTACACAATATCGCCGCTGTTCAAATGCATAATGTTGCTTATTCTTTTTTTTCTTTTCTTTTTTTTACAGTTATAAAAGTAAAAGTAGTGTTTATTATTTACAGTAATAAAATAAAATTAAAAATCCACTTTGTTTACTTCATTAATGTGTTTACTGTGTTAATGGACTGAGGATGAGAGTAGGATTCGGTATTCGGTTTCGGATTCGGCAGAATCTTAACCAGTGGATTCGGTATTCGGCCGAACCCCACAAATCTGGATTCGGTGCATCCCTACAATTTAGTTCACAAAATATTACAAAATGCATGTAATTTTGATAATACATGCATTTCTATGACATTTTATGAACAAAAATAGACTAGAATCAACATGAATTGTTTTTGCCTCAACAGAGCCAAGTCTGAAAGTTTAAAGATTGTTAATTGACATGATGCCATAGACAGTAAAAGAAATGGACACAGTGGATTCAACAGAGAAAAGTGAAGCCCATTAGAAGTACTCCTTTCCTGATCGCTGAGTGTACTGCACAGACTCAAACTGAGCTTGACGATGTAGATGTGACGTGAGCAACCTTTCGGTCTTTTAGTAGCTGTGCCAAGAGAAATCTGAATCATTCCCCTCCGAAACTTGCAGAGATGCAGAGCGTTAGTAGGAGGTGTCCATGAGCTAGCAGCAACTTTCGTGATTCGAACCGAATCATGGGTTTGGCGTAACAGCCAAAATGCCTCCACGTTGTGCATTAAAATGGTTAAATCCACAGCTAGCCGTGGATTATCCCTTGCTTATTTTAATTTATTGAAATATGCTGTTGCTTGTGGTTTGATTATTTTTTCTTATTTTCTTTGTTTTTACTTGACAGTAGTCCTTTTTCCCCCTGAACATATCAAACCATGCCGAAACCATGCCCCTAAAACTGACAAAGCCAAACCGTGAGTAATTTTAACTGTTACACCCCAATTTTACGGTAGCCCAGTAAGAAATCATAAAAAAAATGAAACAAGTCACAACACATGCAAGTTACTTTACTTCCTAAATGAATACGGACCCAAGTCAAAGTTGCTTTCACATTCTATAGTACTACACAACTATAGTGATCATACTGCCAGCTCCTACAGGCAGTCTTGGGTACAGTACCTTGGCATACACTCACCTAAAGGATTATTAGGAACACCATACTAATACTGTGTTTGACCCCCTTTCGCCTTAATTCTACGTGGCATTGATTCAACAAGGTGCTGAAAGCATTCTTTAGAAATGTTGGCCCATATTGATAGGATAGCATCTTGCAGTTGATGGAGATTTGTGGGATGCACATCCAGGGCACGAAGCTCCCGTTCCGCCACATCCCAAAGATGCTCTATTGGGTTGAGATCTGGTGACTGTGGGGGCCATTTTAGTACAGTGAACTCATTGTCATGTTCAAGAAACCAATTTGAAATGATTGGAGCTTTGTGACATGGTGCATTATCCTGCTGGAAGTAGCCATCAGAGGATGGGTACATGGTGGCCATAAAGGGATGGACATGGTCAGAAACAATGCTCAGGTAGGCCGTGGCATTTAAACGATGCCCAATTGGCACTAAGGGGCCTAAAGTGTGCCAAGAAAACATTCCCCACACCATTACACCACCACCACCAGCCTGCACAGTGGTAACAAGGCATGATGGATCCATGTTCTCATTCTGTTTACGCCAAATTCTGACACTACCATCTGAATGTCTCTACAGAAATCGAGACTCATCAGACCAGGCAACATTTTTCCAGTCTTCAACTGTCCAACTTTGGTGAGCTCTTGCTAATTGTAGCCACTTTTTCCTATTTGTAGTGGAGATGAGTGGTACCCGGTGGGGTCTTCTGCTGTTGTAGCCCATCCACCTCAAGGTTGTGTGTGTTGTGGCTTCACAAATGCTTTGCTGCATACCTCGGTTGTAACGAGTGGTTATTTCAGTCAAAGTTGCTCTTCTATCAGCTTGAATCAGTCGGCCCATTCTCCTCTGACCTCTAGCATCAACAAGGCATTTTCGCCCACAGGACTGCCGCATACTGGATGTTTTTCCCTTTTCATACCATTCTTTGTAAACCCTAGAAATGGTTGTGCGTGAAAATCCCAGTAACTGAGCAGATTGTGAAATACTCAGACCGGCCCGTCTGGCACCAACAACCATGCCACGCTCAAAATTGCTTAAATCACCTTTCTTTCCCATTCTGACATTCAGTTTGGAGTTCAGGAGATTGTCTTGACCAGGACCACACTCCTAAATGCATTGAAGCAACTGCCATGTGATTGGTTGATTAGATAATTGCATTGAGATATTGAACAGGTGTTCCTAATAATCCTTTAGGTGAGTGTACTTCTCAGTCCAAACACCACTACCTTATAATGTATCATTTTTCTTTATACCATTAAAATAATTACCTCCATTCTGGCAGGCTTCTTGTATTGATGACATTTCATTTTGTCTGCCAAATGAACTGGTGCCATCAGGTTCATCATCTGCATCATCTTCAGTATCGGTCAACTGGATCTGATCTGAAATCATAACGTTAATTAAGTGTTATACTCTTGTATGGAAATGTTGAGATTGGTATTGGAATAACACCTATGCAATAGATATATAAAATACCTTCAATTTGAATCTCATCGAGTGACTTTCCCTGGATGTTTCCAAGACAACCTTTGTCCATTGCTAAAAGTAGCTTCGAGATTTTCGCAAGCTGAATTGTTGCCTCAGGCAGTCTGTAGTGATCACGGTGGACACGTATATCATGCCCGAGAAAGTCAGCCACCTGATCCAACTCGTTGTCTTTGAGGTTTAAAATTTGCGAAAGGGTTGCAACATGTTTCCTAAGCTGGGTTGAGCGTAGATATTCAGGTTTTTTGGCTCCACACTTTTCTGCATGAAGTCTCAAGCTGTCTTGACCTCTGTAATAACTTGAACATTTTGGTCTAGCAAAGAGAAAGATATTGGCATCCTGTACACCACATTCCATTCTTCTGCTGACTAATAGATTCAGCGATTTCACCATTTGTGGTGTAAGGAGGACAGCCACCTTTCGTCCACGTTTGCCCCGGATTTCTACCCGAGTGAAGTGCTCACAAAGTTTCTTTTCAAACTTAGTTAATCCCAAGGACACATCAACATGGAGTACGCTTTTGTCTCTAGCAATGAAGTTCTTCAAGTGCATTTTTGACACCTCCCCTGCACGCCTTCGATTAAAAACTATAGTCTGAACAAGAGTGGCTTTTGCAAGGTCAGCGTAACTTTGGGGAGATGCTTCTTTCTTCAGTTTGTCAAAGGCAGCATTTGCAGACTGTTCGAGGTGAGTATGAAGAAGTTGCACATCCTGGGTAAAAGGCAAGGTCGATGGTTTGTTGAATTTCTTCTCACTAAGTGTGTTCAGGGCAGAGTGTGATACAAGCTCACACCATTTTGTGGAGTACAGTGACTTGAAAGCTTCAGTTGATTTGATCAAGCCCTCATTTTCTGTCATCAAAGCCCTACAGTGAATTATGTCAGCTATTTTCTGTAGAGAATGCCCTATTTTTAGAGCAAGACTTGGTGCTGTGTAAGAGTTGTTTTCTTCATCAAAACCAGACACTTTTTTCACAGCTTTGACAACTTTGTGAAAATTTCCAGGCTTAACAGCATCTTCAATGGTGTATAACGAATCACCACGCAAAACCAACAACACACGTGCAAGTTCCCTTAACTTCTGACGAATATACTCATATTTTGTAGTATCAGATCCATGCTTGTTGTACAGAGATTGTGCCAGCTGCAAAATGCTGAAGTCATTACGAACAACTGTTGTTATATCATCCTGTCTCATTGGGTCAAGAAGCTTCCAAACCCCTTGAGAAATACTTTCAGAGAACACAGACTGAGCAGTTGAGGCCAAGCCCAAGACTTTGGGCTTTGCAAACCCACCGGAAGCCTGTTCTGGCATGAAGTGGCATCTGCGAGAGTGCCGCCACAATTCTTTGCGGGAAAACATTCCTTTACAATAGACACAGTGAATAAATTTAGACTGCTTAGAAGTTCTTTTTAATTTGATTTGCCCGGTTCCTGTTTTGAGAACAACTACATTGTGTTGAAAGTTACCACGATTACGTAATTTCTCCAGAAGTCGTCGTCTTTTTACTGAACGTTTTGGAAAACTGAGAGCCTCCATCACTTCTGCTTCTGTCTTGTGCGTCTCTAGATGTCTGGCAAGTTTAGACTGCGGCTTTTGACAAACGTAACAGTAGTTTATACCTTTAACACCTGCTTTGTCATCTGTTGTTTCATCTGGGTTTTTTTTTCTAGTATCAAATGTTTCAATATTCCCTGAGAGGGGACCCTGGGACAGAGTAGAGACCTCCAGAGACCTTGCATCCGAATCAGATTCGGAACTATCAGAGTTGCTGTCTGGTAAATAATCCTTATCTTCATGCATGTCCTCATCTGATTCACTATCATCCTCTGAGCTGAAATCATGTTTATCCTAAAAATAGAATACATGTTAAACTAACAGTATTTTTTTTTAAATAACAAATGTAATGGTACCTACAAAAGTAAATCTGACATACCTCAGGAAATGCTTGCTTGAGACAACCCTTGTGCCACACACCAGAACAAACTGAAAGACAACAGTCAGTTAATATAAATTAATATATCTACACTAAAACACATTTAGCTATTTTTCAGTATTAGAATCATAAAAATGCATTTTTAAAATAAATCATTATTCACTAAATAATCTTCATTAAACAATTTCATTCATTTTAAAAAGTGAGACAAAATTAATTTAAAGGGAATGCACGTAAAGTTCCTGATTAATATTGAGCATGATTGGTATTCAAAATTCTAAGCAAAAGCTCCAGTCTCCTAGCCTGACTACGTCAGACTTCGTACTTCCGCTCAATTTCAGTTCGCTTCTGTACTCAGTCTGAGATAGCGACCTATCTCTCAGTTTTCCTCCCGACTGAATACAGTCGGCCAATCAACGAACAGAGGGCGGGCTGAGAGCCGTGATGTAGACGCTAAGCGCCGAGTTTAAGATAGGTTAGTGAAATTGAAAACGACCGTGGATATGGAGACACGGGATGCAATTCGCTCTGTTGTGGAGAATATTCCTGGCAGGGGCGTAGGAATGAGTTTAACATTGGGGGGGGACACATAACGGAAACCTGACAGATCCGTTAATGTTTTGAACAGAAATGTGTCATAAATTTACTACACTGCAAAACATTCACCAACATACTTTATTCTACTAAAAAGATACATTTGTAAAGATAAAGGAAAACACATTTTGAATGGCAGTAATTAGGCTAACTGATAAATATCAAATCAATTCTTTAATTGCAGGCCTAATCAGGGGTTAAATTGGGATTTATTATTTGCGGGGCTCTCCCTAGGGGGGTCCGGGGGCATGCCCCCCCGGGATTTAAAAAAATAAATAAACCATTAAATGGCACTTTCTGGAGACTTTTGTGCAAAGAAATATATATATATAAAAAAGGTAGGTCTAGCAAGTCTTATATTTCTGTAACTCACACAGATCAAATACAAATATGCTGACTGAATAGATTGCTAGTTTATTTTGAGTAGCCAGCTAGCAGTTCTATTGGCAGTTTGCTGATAATCCGGTGTCTGAAGTAAAATGCTCAAAACATCTCCTGAGAAAAATCACATGGTCAAACTAGTCTTGGTTATTTAATTTTGATTTAGTCTTATTTTCCTTACCTTGTCATTCAAGGCCAGGGCACTTTTTGTACATTTCTGGAACTTTTGCGCGCTTCCACATCCCGCGCAACTACGGATCTCCCAGATCTATGATCTATATTCATTATATATTGCTGTGTACATTTATCCGTGTCACCTAGATGCGCGTGCGCGAGGGAAGCGCGATCATGGTCGACTGACAACGAGATGAAGCAGCTGAACAAGAATACGGCTTTCTGAACAATATTCTGAACAAGAATATTGTTCTCATCTCAGCTCAGCCGAGACAAAATAGACGCCATTTCAAATAGCTTTCATTTATTGTCAGAAATATGTTTTCAAAGCATCACTTTCATCAAATTTTATGTGACATAATTTCCAGTAGGCAACTGACTGCAAACAGGCACATGACAAGCATGCGAGTTAAAGATTTCAAATCAAATATTTTTCTCCGCGGTATAATTTTTGGGTGGGACAAATGCGACTGTCTCCAATTTTGGGGGGGGACACGTCCCCCCCGGTTCCTATGCCCATGATTCCTGGCATTTGCAAACTGAAGCCCGAACAAGAAGAGTGTTTGTTAAACATTTTGAATGGAGGTGATGTTGTGGCCCTGTCGAGCTCGAACTGGCACCCTTTTGACAGTTCAGTGTCTCCTTTCTTTTCCAGTTCTTAAATATTTCCATGTCATGCTGTAATCTTGCAATTAAGTTGCAGCATTTCCGACAGACTCAAGATGAACAAAGAGCTGTGTTTAACAGAACTAATCCTAACTTTGACAGTTGGCTGCAAATATTTTCTTATTTCTCTCTACTGTTAAATATTAGAGGCACTAATTGTACCGTGGATGCATAGATTTACTTTACAAAGTCTGAAAAAGTCCTTCACAGCCATGTTCACTCCGGTGTTTCGCTTGGTGGTTTCGTTTTCGCATTATATATGTGTTTACAGCAGAGCATGTGAGCGGAGCGGTAATACTTCCTCCTGAGCGGAGAGCGCCTTTCTGAAGATTCTGCTCCGCTCGCTCCGTCCGCTCAGCGCCGCTCGCTCAACCCAGAATGCCCTATTGTGATTTGCTAGTTCGAGAATCGGTGAATTAGCTAAAGCAATAATGGGTTGGTTATGGAGTTCAAACATTGTTTTAAGGAAGTTGCGAGCCTTATGCATAAATGCCCAGTAAAAATCACAGTTAAGAACGAGCAGGGAGAAGAAATTGAAAGGGAGTGTGGAGAGACTGTGAGAGTTAGCAAAGATTCATATTGGAATCTAAAGCGTCACATTGCCAGAAAGCACGAGGATGTGCTACGCAAACATGGTAGTGCAGCAAAAGGTGAGCTATAGCCTATACCATTCGAAAATAAATTAATAGATAAATGGGTAAGGTAGGCTGTTGTACTGAGCCCCTCTCATGACATGAAGACAAAAATATATTGTAATATACAAATTACCCATGTCCCATGAATTAAGAATTCGTTCTTTCATTTAGGGTGGCCACGAATTAAATTCGTTTCCACAAATTCTTAAATCGTTCCCTGGTTTAGTAAATCGTGGCCATGTTGAACTAATTCGTAGGCTACTCTCGTTTTATTAAAACAAGGAAACAAATTATTACAACGTGGTCACGATTTACTAAACCATGGATCGAAATATTATATTGTTAATTTTGTATGATTTAAATAAAATGAGGAAATTAATTATTAAAACATGCTGACGTCAGGTTGGAACGAATTGTTAATTTGTTATGCAATCATCATATCAGTGCAACTAAAAATAACCTATAGCCAACACACAATATGAATTAGCCTACATAATTGTAGTTGATGTAGCCTATTTTTAAGTTGAAATTAGACAGCAGTTATTGAACCTAGGGCTGCACGATTAATCGAATTTTAATCACGATAACGATTTTGGCTTCCCACGATCAAATTCGCGTGATCGAGCGATATTTAAAATGCGTCAATCCGTTCTCAGAACGCTCCGTATCAAAGTTTTTTTTTTTTTTTTTTTGCAAAGCCAATCTAGCGCTCCCTAAACCACTGTCTGATCACGTGCCTCCATGAGCCACAGTGCACGAGAGAGACGTGTGTCTGCGCGCGAGTGACAGAGCACGAGAGACCGTTGCTGTGTCCGAAATCTCCCACTACTCACTATATAGTGGACTATATAGTGAGCTCGCCATTTTGTAGTGCTGTCCGAATGTAAAGTGATGATTATTATACCCTATATAGTCCACTCAATGTATCCCAGAATGCATTTTGAAAAGTAGTGTACAACTGATGGTCACTAACCCAAGCCCTACATACCATCATGCATTGCACCAGCTGACAGATGATAGCACGTTTAAATAGTGCGACAGTAATGACGTAATAAACGGCGCCGAGAGACGATCGAGTAGTGTCCGAAAGTGGTGTTTCTACTATGCTTGGTGAGCTCACTATATAGTGCTCTACTCCCTACCCCCTACATAGGGGTTAGGGAGTAGTGGTTTGAGTGGAGATTTCGGACACAGCCCGTGTGTCCAAGAGCGCACTCGACAGTGTGCGAGCGTGCGACAGCGCGCGAGAGATACCGAGTGTGTCTGCGCGCGGGAGAGACCGAGTATCTGCGTGCGGGAGAGACCGAGTGTGAGCATTAGTAAATTGGTACTACATAGTAATATATAATTACTATATAAGAGGCATGGAAGTTCGATTAATGGACTCCAATAATCAGTACTACAAACGTCTTGTTTTGAACTATAGTTTAATACATAGAAATAATTCGAGCACATAAACTTTCATGTGGAAGATTAAATAAGATTCAATTCATGCAGTATGATTTCACAACCAATCACTGACACTGTACCACAACCAGGTTTTCAGATTCTTAAGCGTCAAACAACAATGACTCTGAATTTTATCCATTAATTGAACTTCCATAGTTCTGCCTTGAAATGTTCTCATTTGGTTACATTCTGTTATGGAATATTTGTTTTTTATTGATTGTATATTTTGAGTTTTATTCACACCCATTATGCAGGTACAATGCAAGTTTATATTTTGCTTCCTAAAATATATTTACACAATGTAAAATAATGCCTTGTTGAAGTTTTGCTACATTTTCTTTATTGTTTTATTTATTTTTATTTATTCTTTAAGGAGATGCACTGAATTTTGGTGAATAAGAGGACCTGTTTTATTTTGATGCACATACTTGTACATTAGCAGGAATGTAGCACAATATGGATGTGAAAGCAGTTATAATTAGCCTATGTGACAATAACATTTGTTTTGGTTAAAATCAACAAATAATCGTGATCTCAATATTGTTAAAAATAATCGTGATTATCATTTTGGCCATAATCGTGCAGCCCTAATTGAACCACTTGTTAAATTTAAATAAAACAAAAAAAACTGACCCGAATAATTAGGTAGGCCTATAATTTAGATGTAGGCAACAGAAAATGTACTGAATGCTATTATAATGTACACAAATTTGTTTTTACAGAAAAAACTGCTACCAATCAAAGGGAGATAAAGAATTTTTTTCCTCTCCTGCGTCCCCAGACTCCCCAGTTCTCTGTGTCTAATGCACGGAAGAAAGAATTAGATGACGCATTTTTTAAGATAGTTTACGTGGATTATGAACCTCTCACAAAAGGTGAACGTGAGGGTATGCGCCATTTTGTCAGCGTTGCCCAGCCCGGCTATACCACACCGTGCTACAGTACAGTACGTGACACTCTGATGCCAAATGCTCTTAGCGAGATGGAAGGCAGACTTAGAGAGCTGTTGCAGTTAGGAGATGGCTTTGTGCTTACTTTAGACATTTGAACAAACAGAAGAGGACACAGCTTTCTGGGTGTTGTGGCAAGTTTCATTGATGAAATGTTTAACAGTCACACTGTGCTGCTGTCCTGTGAACATCTTAAAGGACACCACACCGCTGAGAATATTTTTCATAAATATGAAAGTATTTTGCAACACTGGAATTTACAACGGCGAGTTGTCAGGGTGGTGACTGACAGCGCAAGTAACATGGTAAAGGCTTTCGACCTCCCAGGGTTTGATGAAAGCTCAACTGAAGAGGAGGGTGAGGAAGAGGTCCTTGAGGAAGATGGCAGTGGCACAGAGGAAGGTCCACTTTCACCATTCCAGACAGATTTTGCGCAGATCATAGAAAACATGAGCGCCACATACATCACTGAATCTAATCTGCATATGCGATGCCCCATCCATTTACTGCAACTCGCCATAAAGGATGCAATAAACGGTCATGCTGATGTAGACAAAATGATCACACGAACGGCAAAACTTGTAAAGAGTATTAGAAAAAGCACCTTAAACACTGAGGAGGCTGATAAACTTAAAATTCCCGAGCACAGTAAGCTGACCATGAATGACGTACTTCATCTCCAAGCCCTGACTGAGGTGCTATTGCCTCTGGCAGAGCTTACAACTGCTATGCAAAAAGAGCTCGGAAACCTTGGCATGATTCTTCCAGCTGTAATGGAAATCAAACAGCTTTTGTCCAGTGTCCCTGACAACCGCTCCGTCAACATTCGTGCATTTGTGGAGACACTGTCAGATAATGTCTCTACTCGTTTTAACAGATTTTACTCTGACAAGCACCTTGTGTTGGCGGCTGTATTGGATCCACGTTTTAAAACTGAATGGATCATTAGAGATGGTACAGTGAGCAATCAACTCGTAGAGATTCGTGAAATGTTGGTAAAAGAGGCAGAATGCAGTGGTGTGGAGACTGCGGTGGACAGTGACTGAGGCTAGAAGCGCTCCCAAGAAGGCCCTCATTTTCGGCTCATATGAGAGCAACTCGAGTGTAGCTGACAGTGCCAGAGGTTAGATGGAGGAGTACCTGGGCTCAATGAGAAAAGGTCCACATGAAGACGTCCTAGGATTTTGGAAAACCAATGCTGGATCAATCCAGTGGTTCTTCCAGTGCTGAGCGCGTGTTTTCCGCCGCTGGATTACTGTCCCGGGCACACCGCATGAGCCTGAAACCTAATACTTTGTCCAAGCTAATGTTTCTAAAAGTAAATTCTAAAGTGATGTAAAGATTGAGACGTTTTTAAATAGACCGCAATTACCCGCAGTTTTGGTCTATTTAAACTTTAGAACGCGCGTTTCTTTTACTAATGCCAGTAAATCATCCAGGTGTGCTTTGATAAGATGTTGTTAAGTGCATTTCACCTGTGTGTGCTTTTATGAGCATGATAGTCCAGATGTGTTTTGTGAAGTTCTACATGCATTTCATCTTGTTTGTGTGTGTGTGTGTGCGTGCGTGCGTGCGCGTTTTAATATGCCTGTTTTGCAACTGCAGTTATGTTCACGGAAATAAAATAACGAAAATCAAATATACCTTTTCAGTTATTGCATTTAATAGGCAAGTTTGCCAAAGGGCTAGACATGTTTTTTAATTAAGTTAATTTAATGCATTTAAATGAATAAAAAGAACAGACTTTTATTCAGAATCACCAGTAAATAACTTCTATTTACAATCCTAGCTACTGTAATTTATACATTTATTCCAGATATTCATTACAAAGTACAAACAGAAGGCAAGTAACCTACAGAAACATTTATGTCTGAGCGGGATTTGTTTTACCGGTGAGTGTGAGCGATTCATCAGTGGAGCGTTCGCTTGGGACGCGAGCGACTGAGTGGAGCATATGCGCATAGAGCGGAATATTGAGCTGAGCGTTACACCGCTCTGCTTCGCTCACATGCTCTGGTTTACAGAGGAAGTTAGATGCGGCTGAGCTGGCGCGTCATAACCAAACGATATGTGATTGGCTTATGGGTAACCAATGATTTTATACTTTTTATTCATTGCGTTATGGAGTCTGTGATGTCTTTATATCTCATTGTTTTTATAGGTTTTAGTTTATATATTTTATAATGTAATAATTTCACAGCTAATCTCCGAATTAATGTAGAGACAAAGTTGTATAGTTTACTGTACATTTTTAAATACTTGGTTCATTGGCATCTTTTTATGAATAAAGGTCAGTTTCACTGATACTAATACAGCTATTGATGTCTGGATAAAAAATTATAGATGCAAAGGGTTAACTCCATATTAAACCCTACGGATCAGGAATGGGATGTAATTTAAGTTTATGTACATGTATAGGCAAACGTCCCAAAACGTTTGGCAATATAGTGTATGCAAGTATGCATGTATTTACTCACCTTTACATTTGAAACCAATCCACTTAAGAGCAGACATCCCAGATCCCAGGCATACTGTGCATTTGTCCAGGCATGACACAGTTGCATGGACCAAGTCATGTTTGTGACACTATTTAGTAGGAAGGAAGAGGAGTGGGATAGACCGTAATTTAGCTTCTACTTTTTTTTTAAACAAAAGTATATACAAATAATTTATATACTTATTTACTATTATTTATTTTCTATTTTGCAGATTTAAAATTAACACACTTGAATTTTCACAAACCAAAAGCATAGTGCTTGCCAAACTGTGGGGCACAGAGGTATTGACAGCAATTGTAGCTGCTCCTGTGTTGACAGTTCTCTTACAAAACTACACAATACCTGTTCTGCACTTGCTTCTGCCAAACAGGGAGTTTTGTCTGCAACATCTGTATTCATCTGTAAAGGAGAGAATGAAAATAAATACCGTTGTAGACATTTGCTGGAGATAAAGAAGCTGCTACTGTGTCGTCAGTTTAACAATCTCATGCCTATTGTTTCCTACATAACTAACACTACAGTGTCCTAGTAAACCGTTCTGTCCTCACAATGCAGTGTTTTCAGTTTAACACAATCTCATGCCTATTGTTTCCTACATAACTAACACTACAGTGTCCTAGTAAACCGTTCTGTCCTCACAATGCAGTGTTTTCAGTTTAACACAATCTCATGCCTATTGTTTCCTACATAACTAACACTACAGTGTCCTAGTAAACCGTTCCTTCCTCACAATGCAGTGTGTTTTCAGTTTAACACAATCTCATGCCTATTGTTTCCTACATAACTAACACTACAGTGTCCTAGTAAACCGTTCTGTCCTCACAATGCAGTGTTTTCAGTTTAACACAATCTCATGCCTATTGTTTCCTACATAACTAACACTACAGTGTCCTAGTAAACCGTTCCTTCCTCACAATGCAGTGTGTTTTCAGTTTAACACAATCTCATGCCTATTGTTTCCTACATAACTAACACTACAGTGTCCTAGTAAACCGTTCTGTCCTCACAATGCAGTGTGTTTTCAGTTTAACACAATCTCATGCCTATTGTTTCCTACATAACTAACACTACAGTGTCCTAGTAAACCGTTCCTTCCTCACAATGCAGTGTTTTCAGTTTAACACAATCTCATGCCTATTGTTTCCTACATAACTAACACTACAGTGTCCTAGTAAACCGTTCCTTCCTCACAATGCAGTGTTTTCAGTTTAACACAATCTCATGCCTATTGTTTCCTACATAACTAACACTACAGTGTCCTAGTAAACCGTTCTGTCCTCACAATGCAGTGTGTTTTCAGTTTAACACAATCTCATGCCTATTGTTTCCTACATAACTAACACTACAGTGTCCTAGTAAACCGTTCCGTCCTCACAATGCAGTGTGTTTTCAGTTTAACACAATCTCATGCCTATTGTTTCCTACATAACTAACACTACAGTGTCCTAGTAAACCGTTCCTTCCTCACAATGCAGTGTTTTCAGGTTCACACAGTGCTTGGCTCTACATCAAGTCTCTATATCAACTTTCCACTTTGTAGATGTATAATAAGCACACTTGACTATAATGAACATACATTAATCAAAAAAATACACCTAGAATAAATGTTAATGTCTCTTACAAAACTACACAATACCTGTTCTGCACTTGCTTCTGCCAAACAGGGAGTTTTGTCTGCAACATCTGTATTCATCTGTAAAGGAGAGAATGAAAATAAATACCGTTGTAGACATTTGCTGGAGATAAAGAAGCTGCTACTGTGTCGTCAGTTTAACAATCTCATGCCTATTGTTTCCTACATAACTAACACTACAGTGTCCTAGTAAACCGTTCTGTCCTCACAATGCAGTGTGTTTTCAGTTTAACACAATCTCATGCCTATTGTTTCCTACATAACTAACACTACAGTGTCCTAGTAAACCGTTCTGTCCTCACAATGCAGTGTGTTTTCAGTTTAACACAATCTCATGCCTATTGTTTCCTACATAACTAACACTACAGTGTCCTAGTAAACCGTTCCGTCCTCACAATGCAGTGTGTTTTCAGGTTCACACAATCTCATGCCTATTGTTTCCTACATAACTAACACTACAGTGTCCTAGTAAACCGTTCCGTCCTCACAATGCAGTGTTTTCAGTTTAACACAATCTCATGCCTATTGTTTCCTACATAACTAACACTACAGTGTCCTAGTAAACCGTTCCGTCCTCACAATGCAGTGTGTTTTCAGTTTAACACAATCTCATGCCTATTGTTTCCTACATAACTAACACTACAGTGTCCTAGTAAACCGTTCCGTCCTCACAATGCAGTGTTTTCAGTTTAACACAATCTCATGCCTATTGTTTCCTACATAACTAACACTACAGTGTCCTAGTAAACCGTTCTGTCCTCACAATGCAGTGTGTTTTCAGTTTAACACAATCTCATGCCTATTGTTTCCTACATAACTAACACTACAGTGTCCTAGTAAACCGTTCCGTCCTCACAATGCAGTGTGTTTTCAGGTTCACACAATCTCATGCCTATTGTTTCCTACATAACTAACACTACAGTGTCCTAGTAAACCGTTCCGTCCTCACAATGCAGTGTTTTCAGTTTAACACAATCTCATGCCTATTGTTTCCTACATAACTAACACTACAGTGTCCTAGTAAACCGTTCTGTCCTCACAATGCAGTGTGTTTTCAGTTTAACACAATCTCATGCCTATTGTTTCCTACATAACTAACACTACAGTGTCCTAGTAAACCGTTCTGTCCTCACAATGCAGTGTGTTTTCAGTTTAACACAATCTCATGCCTATTGTTTCCTACATAACTAACACTACAGTGTCCTAGTAAACCGTTCCGTCCTCACAATGCAGTGTGTTTTCAGGTTCACACAATCTCATGCCTATTGTTTCCTACATAACTAACACTACAGTGTCCTAGTAAACCGTTCCGTCCTCACAATGCAGTGTTTTCAGTTTAACACAATCTCATGCCTATTGTTTCCTACATAACTAACACTACAGTGTCCTAGTAAACCGTTCCGTCCTCACAATGCAGTGTGTTTTCAGTTTAACACAATCTCATGCCTATTGTTTCCTACATAACTAACACTACAGTGTCCTAGTAAACCGTTCCGTCCTCACAATGCAGTGTTTTCAGTTTAACACAATCTCATGCCTATTGTTTCCTACATAACTAACACTACAGTGTCCTAGTAAACCGTTCTGTCCTCACAATGCAGTGTGTTTTCAGTTTAACACAATCTCATGCCTATTGTTTCCTACATAACTAACACTACAGTGTCCTAGTAAACCGTTCCGTCCTCACAATGCAGTGTGTTTTCAGGTTCACACAATCTCATGCCTATTGTTTCCTACATAACTAACACTACAGTGTCCTAGTAAACCGTTCCGTCCTCACAATGCAGTGTTTTCAGTTTAACACAATCTCATGCCTATTGTTTCCTACATAACTAACACTACAGTGTCCTAGTAAACCGTTCCTTCCTCACAATGCAGTGTGTTTTCAGTTTAACACAATCTCATGCCTATTGTTTCCTACATAACTAACACTACAGTGTCCTAGTAAACCGTTCCGTCCTCACAATGCAGTGTTTTCAGGTTCACACAGTGCTTGGCTCTACATCAAGTCTCTATATCAACTTTCCACTTTGTAGATGTATAATAAGCACACTTGACTATAATGAACATACATTAATCAAAAAAATACACCTAGAATAAATGTTAATGTCTCTTACAAAACTACACAATACCTGTTCTGCACTTGCTTCTGCCAAACAGGGAGTTTTGTCTGCAACATCTGTATTCATCTGTAAAGGAGAGAATGAAAATAAATACCGTTGTAGACATTTGCTGGAGATAAAGAAGCTGCTACTGTGTCGTCAGTTTAACAATCTCATGCCTATTGTTTCCTACATAACTAACACTACAGTGTCCTAGTAAACCGTTCTGTCCTCACAATGCAGTGTGTTTTCAGTTTAACACAATCTCATGCCTATTGTTTCCTACATAACTAACACTACAGTGTCCTAGTAAACCGTTCTGTCCTCACAATGCAGTGTTTTTTCAGTTTAACACAATCTCATGCCTATTGTTTCCTACATAACTAACACTACAGTGTCCTAGTAAACCGTTCTGTCCTCACAATGCAGTGTGTTTTCAGTTTAACACAATCTCATGCCTATTGTTTCCTACATAACTAACACTACAGTGTCCTAGTAAACCGTTCCGTCCTCACAATGCAGTGTGTTTTCAGTTTAACACAATCTCATGCCTATTGTTTCCTACATAACTAACACTACAGTGTCCTAGTAAACCGTTCCGTCCTCACAATGCAGTGTGTTTTCAGTTTAACACAATCTCATGCCTATTGTTTCCTACATAACTAACACTACAGTGTCCTAGTAAACCGTTCCTTCCTCACAATGCAGTGTTTTCAGGTTCACACAGTGCTTGGCTCTACATCAAGTCTCTATATCAACTTTCCACTTTGTAGATGTATAATAAGCACACTTGACTATAATGAACATACATTAATCAAAAAAATACACCTAGAATAAATGTTAATGTCTCTTACAAAACTACACAATACCTGTTCTGCACTTGCTTCTGCCAAACAGGGAGTTTTGTCTGCAACATCTGTATTCATCTGTAAAGGAGAGAATGAAAATAAATACCGTTGTAGACATTTGCTGGAGATAAAGAAGCTGCTACTGTGTCGTCAGTTTAACAATCTCATGCCTATTGTTTCCTACATAACTAACACTACAGTGTCCTAGTAAACCGTTCTGTCCTCACAATGCAGTGTGTTTTCAGTTTAACACAATCTCATGCCTATTGTTTCCTACATAACTAACACTACAGTGTCCTAGTAAACCGTTCTGTCCTCACAATGCAGTGTTTTTCAGTTTAACACAATCTCATGCCTATTGTTTCCTACATAACTAACACTACAGTGCCCTAGTAAACCGTTCTGTCCTCACAATGCAGTGTTTTCAGTTTAACACAATCTCATGCCTATTGTTTCCTACATAACTAACACTACAGTGTCCTAGTAAACCGTTCTGTCCTCACAATGCAGTGTTTTCAGTTTAACACAATCTCATGCCTATTGTTTCCTACATAACTAACACTACAGTGTCCTAGTAAACCGTTCTGTCCTCACAATGCAGTGTGTTTTCAGTTTAACACAATCTCATGCCTATTGTTTCCTACATAACTAACACTACAGTGTCCTAGTAAACCGTTCCGTCCTCACAATGCAGTGTTTTCAGGTTCACACAGTGCTTGGCTCTACATCAAGTCTCTATATCAACTTTCCACTTTGTAGATGTATAATAAGCACACTTGACTATAATGAACATACATTAATCAAAAAAATACACCTAGAATAAATGTTAATGTCTCTTACAAAACTACACAATACCTGTTCTGCACTTGCTTCTGCCAAACAGGGAGTTTTGTCTGCAACATCTGTATTCATCTGTAAAGGAGAGAATGAAAATAAATACCGTTGTAGACATTTGCTGGAGATAAAGAAGCTGCTACTGTGTCGTCAGTTTAACAATCTCATGCCTATTGTTTCCTACATAACTAACACTACAGTGTCCTAGTAAACCGTTCTGTCCTCACAATGCAGTGTGTTTTCAGTTTAACACAATCTCATGCCTATTGTTTCCTACATAACTAACACTACAGTGTCCTAGTAAACCGTTCTGTCCTCACAATGCAGTGTGTTTTCAGTTTAACACAATCTCATGCCTATTGTTTCCTACATAACTAACACTACAGTGTCCTAGTAAACCGTTCCGTCCTCACAATGCAGTGTGTTTTCAGGTTCACACAATCTCATGCCTATTGTTTCCTACATAACTAACACTACAGTGTCCTAGTAAACCGTTCCGTCCTCACAATGCAGTGTTTTCAGTTTAACACAATCTCATGCCTATTGTTTCCTACATAACTAACACTACAGTGTCCTAGTAAACCGTTCCGTCCTCACAATGCAGTGTTTTCAGTTTAACACAATCTCATGCCTATTGTTTCCTACATAACTAACACTACAGTGTCCTAGTAAACCGTTCCGTCCTCACAATGCAGTGTGTTTTCAGTTTAACACAATCTCATGCCTATTGTTTCCTACATAACTAACACTACAGTGTCCTAGTAAACCGTTCCGTCCTCACAATGCAGTGTTTTCAGTTTAACACAATCTCATGCCTATTGTTTCCTACATAACTAACACTACAGTGTCCTAGTAAACCGTTCCGTCCTCACAATGCAGTGTGTTTTCAGTTTAACACAATCTCATGCCTATTGTTTCCTACATAACTAACACTACAGTGTCCTAGTAAACCGTTCCTTCCTCACAATGCAGTGTTTTCAGGTTCACACAGTGCTTGGCTCTACATCAAGTCTCTATATCAACTTTCCACTTTGTAGATGTATAATAAGCACACTTGACTATAATGAACATACATTAATCAAAAAAATACACCTAGAATAAATGTTAATGTCTCTTACAAAACTACACAATACCTGTTCTGCACTTGCTTCTGCCAAACAGGGAGTTTTGTCTGCAACATCTGTATTCATCTGTAAAGGAGAGAATGAAAATAAATACCGTTGTAGACATTTGCTGGAGATAAAGAAGCTGCTACTGTGTCGTCAGTTTAACAATCTCATGCCTATTGTTTCCTACATAACTAACACTACAGTGTCCTAGTAAACCGTTCTGTCCTCACAATGCAGTGTGTTTTCAGTTTAACACAATCTCATGCCTATTGTTTCCTACATAACTAACACTACAGTGTCCTAGTAAACCGTTCTGTCCTCACAATGCAGTGTTTTCAGTTTAACACAATCTCATGCCTATTGTTTCCTACATAACTAACACTACAGTGCCCTAGTAAACCGTTCTGTCCTCACAATGCAGTGTTTTCAGTTTAACACAATCTCATGCCTATTGTTTCCTACATAACTAACACTACAGTGTCCTAGTAAACCGTTCTGTCCTCACAATGCAGTGTTTTCAGTTTAACACAATCTCATGCCTATTGTTTCCTACATAACTAACACTACAGTGTCCTAGTAAACCGTTCTGTCCTCACAATGCAGTGTGTTTTCAGTTTAACACAATCTCATGCCTATTGTTTCCTACATAACTAACACTACAGTGTCCTAGTAAACCGTTCCGTCCTCACAATGCAGTGTTTTCAGGTTCACACAGTGCTTGGCTCTACATCAAGTCTCTATATCAACTTTCCACTTTGTAGATGTATAATAAGCACACTTGACTATAATGAACATACATTAATCAAAAAAATACACCTAGAATAAATGTTAATGTCTCTTACAAAACTACACAATACCTGTTCTGCACTTGCTTCTGCCAAACAGGGAGTTTTGTCTGCAACATCTGTATTCATCTGTAAAGGAGAGAATGAAAATAAATACCGTTGTAGACATTTGCTGGAGATAAAGAAGCTGCAGGATAAAAACAATAACAAATGTAGATGTTGTAAGTCTGATTGTGGCAAAAAACTGAAACTACGTCTTGAACATCTTTGCCTACAATACAAAACTTTACTGTTTCTATTCTATTTTTTATATGGTCATAATGTAAAATGAACACCTGGATATAAAAATACTCACATAAGCACAAACACTACAGTTGAATAGTTTTGTAACCTCAATTTTGTACTGTTTACATTTATTGTTGAAGTTATTCATTTAAAATATGAATTAAATAAACCTTATTTTTATTTAACTGGGTTGAAGCAACCTTATTTAAAAAAATATGAACAATTCTTGTTTTAGGGATATAGCAAATAAGGAAAACTGAACAAGAACACTACAAGGTCCGCTAAAAATCAATATCAACAAATTTTCAGACCACTGAAGCAAAGTTTGATGTAAAGGAAATCTTTCTTCATGTAAATGTTATTCAGACATCCAAGCTGTGACAGTAATGTTACTCTGTAAAATAATTAATATAAAGACAAATGTGTACACAACAACAATCCTACATTGTCTAGATTCTTTGAAAATACTTCTAGAAAATGCTCTATTGCATATTGGGGGAGAACATTCTTTACCTGGGATCTCCACGGCCATTCTGATGGTCCGTAGTTGTAGGTGACTTCTTCCCCAGGAAAAATATCCAAAATAGCAAAAAGGCACAAGTGTGGGCTGTTATTGAATGTTACAACCTTCATTTTGCAGTTAGGTTTGTTACTGTCATTTACAAGCCTTCCCAGACTGCCATCCTCCTCCGATGCATCCATGCTGCATAAAAAAGGTCCATATCATTATAAATAAAATGACAAATAGTAGAACATGACAATGGTGTTTGAAAATTAACATGTACGAACTTCATCTACTGGATAAAGAAACAAAAAAATTAGAGATGCACCAATTACAATTTTCTAGGCCGATTCCGATTTCTCATTGAGTTTGACCTGCCGATACCGATTTTAGCCGATTCCCTTTTTGTTTTGTTTTTATAAAACAATATACTTTACACAAACTGAATAATAAAAAAAGGTCAAACACACTAGACATACAAATTCTGTTCATGTTTGAGCACTTTTTGTGTGAAATCATATTTATTTTGTCCATCAAAAGTGTGCTTTCACTTTAACTGAGCGTGAGAAGCGCAACACAAATAGACTCGGCGCCGAAACCCCACTTCAATGCTGCTCATGCGACACTCCTGCTTGACACTCACGCGCTGCTCCTGCTCCCGGTGTGAACATACTCATTGATTAACATGCATGCCGAAAATGTCAGACTGATAACGTGAAAATCGGCCAAATCCGGTCACCAGCCGATCAATCGGTGCATCTCTAAAAAAATTTACTCTAAACATGTTGAACATTGGCCCTGTCCCAAATGGCACCCTAAACCCTTGCGGTCATCCTCAGAGTCCACACTTTCATGATGTAATTCCGCTTTGACTGTGGGGTAGAATTCTGCAGTGGAGCTCACAGCTTCAACAGAAGTGCAAATCGAGGACGCATAGCAGCCGCAAAGAGGGCACTCGCGAGCAAATGAAGAATGGGACACCCTACGTCTTGTGGACTTAACGGACACGCGGCAGCCATTGTAAGCCCTCAAGATACATGTGAGCATGAAGTGTGCCATTTGGGACAGGGCCTATATTGCAAGTTTTTGCCATTATGTTATGCATATATTACAATGCATTATCAAAGTATTACTCAAGGATAAAAATTAATTACCAACACATTTGTCCTTTCCATGGAAAGTCAAAAAGAAACACTCCAGAGGATTCTTGTTCCTGTGTGAATAGGCCTTTATACTCAACCACAAAATCCCCTTTTAAAATGAATTGCTTGGTGAACACTCCTCGTCCTGAAAGATGAAAAAACATATTTAATATAAGAGCCTCATTGTCTTACCATATTAACACTTGCACTGTAACATGTTCTACAACTACCAACAAAATGAACACATTGTATATAGTGTGTACCTGAGCTGTTATATGTATATATATGTATATATATATAAATAGATAGATAGGATGAACAACCCAGTGATCTAATATACTGACACGTAACTGTTTGCATTCAATTAAGATAAAAACTATGGTGTTTATGGAAACCCTGTGTATTTGACACTTTAAGCGCATGTTAGATCAGTGTGTGAATAAAGTGTTTAACTGGCAAGGCTTTAAAACACATGCAAACAATAAGCTGGAGAACTGAGATAATTTGCACTTTAGCATAATATTATGATCTCTCTACAAATGCAGAATATTATAATAGTTCACAATCTTAAAGCGTGATATGGCACAGCCCTCCTTTGGCAGTTGATCATGTGACGCACTGAATGCTCTCATCACTCCAGTGTGACTGTACATGTCTTCAAATGTACTGTTGTACTGTACTCTGACATTACAAAACAGGACAGATACTTAGAGTATTTGGTGTACCTTTAAATCTGTTGATGTATCGCTGCTCAAGATTTGGCTTGTCAATTCTTGACTTAATGTGGTCTTCTGCGTCTTGCATAGGCTTTAGCCTTCGTCGCCTCGAGCCACTCTCCATTTCTTGTATCTGCAGAGTTGAAGGTATAGTATTTTAAAAACAGAATGAAAAAACACTACATAAAAATATTTAAAAATACATAAATCTAATAAGTTGCACATCCATACAGTCCCTATCCATCTTATTTTACAATACCAGTTCCTATTTTTTTTTTTATAATTTGCAAGACTTCTGATTCACCAATACCATTACAAGTAAAACAATACTATTTTATGTATTGCTGTTTTTTATAGTAAGGCAGCCATATAAAATTCAACTAATATATTTATTTTTATTAAACACGTTTAAATGTATACTTCCCAAAGATTTTTTTGGGTGAATATATGCATTACAATAATTATACTATGTCAATTTCATCAAAAGATGTCAAATTAACATTTTCAGAAACTTTGAATACTTTCCCTGCTGAGATATAACGTTATTCCTGTCGAAACTTCTCGAAACTACTTATTTTAAATGCATTTGAATCGTGAAAAGGGCCTGTAAATCTAGTAGCAGCTAACGTTAGTCACCACAAAGTCGTCGAATGTACCTCATCGGATTAACTATTGTATGTTTGTTATGCTTTTTTTTTACAAAAAGGTAATACATTTTATGATAAAATGTCGATCTTTGACTTTTTATTTGACGCCATAGATTTCATTCCACCCGTCAACGAACGAGTTCAGACAGACACTTTAATTTAATCCTGTCACAACGCACATTTAAGGCAAATTGAGGCATTATAAAAAACAGATTTCCTCAATGATGTGAACATTCTTCTGAAACTCGTAGTTGTTCATAATTATTCTTAATAAACTTTTTATTAACAATAAATGCATTATTCAGTTTCCAGGGTGCCATGACGAGCCTCGTGCTCGACTGCGTGAATATTTTTAAAGACTGCCAACAGAACACTAAGATATGTTTAATTTAAATATAAACATAGATATGAGTAATTTATATTAATCAATATATAAAATGTAATAATATTTAATGTACTTACCAATTAGGCTGCTGTCACATAGCCGCAGTGAGCACGCTTCCACCTTCAGCCAGCATATAAATCTCTCTACTGCGCGTGCGCGTCATTAACCAATAAGAGAATCGCCCGCCGTTTCCACTCGGCCACGCCCATTAGTGTGTAAATGTGTGTAAAGCGGGAGCGTCTGATCCGGCCGATAGGCGGCAGTCACGAGATACACACCCACACACCAGAACACTGGTATACCCACTTAAAGGGACATCCAATAAAAAAGCAGGAGGTTGTTCTTCAGACTCAGACTGATGATTTGACGGTTTTGAATTACAAGGACATGTCCTTTGTCCTTATAATCCCAAATGTCCTTATAATGCTGGTATGTAAACTGGTGGAAAGACCTTGTAATCCACCAAAACCAACACACAC
>JAVALU010002425.1:0-42854 GCA_030770095.1 Gila robusta
TCAAGAGCCCAACTAAAGCAAACACTGATCACCATAACGGTGTCTTATTTTTAAAATTTTCTCCTTCAGTGATTCTGCTTGTTAACATCAGGTGTCTTCAATAATGGTCAATCATCACTCAATTAATCACTTAATTAGCTCATTAACTTTAACAATCTTGATTGTTAATTTAACATTCATATTTGAACACTTTAACACTCTTGAGTCTGGAGCCATATAAACTCCCAGGAGAGTTCATTTAACTGGAGTTTTTGCTGTGTTATAATGATTTAATATCATTAAATTGACTTATAAAACTTTGATTTCCTTTATTTCAAGGCTACTTAAATATAGTGATAAGTTAAAAATCTACCTTAAATGATTAAGGTATCCTTAAAACCTTAAAAAAAAGATTTTTTTTTTTACAAAAAAAAAGAGAAAATTCACTTAGCAGAGGCTGTCTTTTGATATTGTACCTTAACCTTTAAAAGAAACGGTATATGTACCTTTTAATGCTTGGGGACATATATGTACCTTTTTGACCCTCAAAAAGGTACATATATGTACCTTGGGGGACAGAAATGGACTCCTACTGTACCCCTATTTCTGACAGTGTACATTCGATTTCATTTCATTCAGGTAACACATTTTACAACTGTTAGAAATACATTTCTCCTTTTCAGCATACGTGTAGAACAGAACATACAATCTTTATTCTAGCCAGCACAACTGCCACGTCTGCACATTTTTCCTTTTGTAAGTTAAACATCTGGTATTCATTTAACATCTGGAATCGCCCCCTCCCCTGACTGTTCGTTCTTTTCTATACATTGTGTGTTTGAGAAAGCTTCTAGGATCCCCAGGATATGTTGGAAATCTAACAGGATATTGCCCATATTAAGAAGTTGTTATATAACGTCTATATGATATCTATGATGTAATGTTTGATTTTATTGGTTAGACTTGTTTTCTTTTCTTTAAGACTTTCACTATATAAACCCCAGACAAAGGATATTGAGCTGAGCTTTTACTCCAGCCGGCGCCGGTATATTGTATTATCTATTCATAATAAAAGACCAAGATTTGGGGCACTTCTTGTTTGGACCATTTCATTTCCATTCTAAAAACAACCAAACAGATTATTACGCCACGATAGCACTACTAAAAAGTATGACATTATCCGTTTTTTGGACATATACATTAATTTATAGGCTACAAAAAAAACGCTTCAGAGCGTCGGCGCACTGGCAAGGTTAACAGGTTAAATAAGCTACCATTGTGTACAGTTTATGAAATGAACACCCGCCATCCCGCGGTAATGTGTGTGTGTTGCGCAGGGGCATAGTCACACGAATAGTTTACATTGATTGAAAACTAATTTGTTTAAATAGGAGGACGCTATTGCCGGTAAATTCAGGTTCACATAAAATCATTATGACATATGACATTATTTTTTGATCTAACGAGCATCTGGTTTGGCGATGCAAAAACGGACTTTAGCTACTCGTGCTTATTGTTTTTTTTTCTTCTTCCAATTAGCCTACTATGTAAAAAAAAAAAAAAAACGACGAAAACATGTTACTTGTTCAATTAATTAACAGTTTGTTTGATGACAAATCGCTAAAGATGAAATTGGCCTCCCTTTCGGTCATTGTGAGTGTGTGTTTTTTTTTTTTTTGTGTTTTTTTTGTTTTCGAACAATATTCGACTTTTGCTCCTCTATTGTCGAATGGCATTTTTGGCAGAAATTCACATTTCTACGCGAGGAACACTATTCTCAAAGACTTACTTTTAGTCATTATTTGGGTAGTACACATATTCTGAATGCCTTCGGCAGAATTCAAATGAGCCATTTTAATCTAGATTAATTCCAAGATTACAGTGAGATTAATCTAGATTAAAAAAAATTAATCTATGCCCACCTCTAAAAATAAAACAGTTCAAATTGTATTTAGTTTGATCTGATGTTGACAATCAATATAAAAATGTCTCAAATCTCCCTTTACTGACCATTTGTTGAAAAAACCCCCCAGAACATTCTGTACCATTTCATAGTTTAACTGTTTATCTAAATGTGATGAAGTGCTTGAATGTTTCTAACATGAATGTTCTCCAGCATCATGAATGAATGAAGAATAAACACCAACCTCTTTGTTCTTCAGGATCTTCAGTGTGTTTCATTCTGCAGGTTCTGGATCACTCGTGTTCTCACTGTCCTCTTTAATAAACTCAGTCTTTGCAGATTTCAGCTCTTCCTGAAGTTTTGATGCTTGTCTTCACTTGTAGAGATGGGAATTTACAGCATTTATTGGGGAATTACAGTGGGAGGAGCTTCACTGATGATGTGATTGCAGTGGGAGGAGCTTCACTGATGATGTGATTGCAGTGGGAGGAGCTGTACTAATGATGTGATTGCAGTGGGAGGAGCTTCACTGATGATGTGATTGCAGTGGGAGGAGCTTCACTGATGACGTGATTGCAGTGGGAGGAGCTTCACTGATGATGTGATTGCAGTGGGAGGAGCTTCACTGATGATGTGATTGCAGTGGGAGGAGCTGATCTGCCAAAATAAAAAAATATATCAATTACTGAGTTGTTTTTATAATAAATGACACTTCTAAGCATTTATGTCTGTCCATCTATTTATCGCACAGTAACTGATGGACAGCCAATGATAACAACCTAAGAATAACATAGAAACAAAGGCACAATAGGAAAAAAGCATAATACAAAAACGTATGTGGAACGTAACAAGTAATAAATATATTGGCCTAAGTCACTTACATTTTAGACACGATACTGACTGTTTTTGTTCCATTTCAGCAGCGAAAATAGTTCCAAACAAATATAATAGAAGAACCGTAACGCATCTCACAGAAACACATAACCATCACTTCATCTGAATGATTCAGCGTTTTGAACAAATTATTTTGAGTCAAAGATTCACTGAACCATTTATTTATCTAATTTAAGAATTTAAAATGATAGATGAAGCGTATGTTTAAAACGATTAGGGGGGAAAGCCCTTTATCAGAATCAGAAAGAGCTTTATTGCCAAATGTGCTTGCACACACAAGGAATTTGTTTTGGTACTGAGGCTTCCAGTGGACATATACAAATACAAATACAACAAGAAACATAATACTAAAAAAATAATATATATATAAATATATGAGAATAAAAGTATCACAGTTGGGTTTAGTCAGAATCGACATTTTCAGATTTACAGAGGTTAAAATACCATAAATATGCAGATTAATTTTTTTTTCTGGACAAGCAAATGTTCTACTTTGTAAGACAAACAGAACCTCAGATACTTTGATCTCCTGAGATATGGACACCACAAACACACACTGCCGTTTGTCTCCACAGCCCACAGAGTAAAGTCTTTACTTTACACTTCCTTCCCTTTACACATCCATCTCTTCACTTAGAAAGATTATATATAAAATTATAATGTTCTATGTCAAAGTGAATTAACTGTCATGTTCGATCAATCAATGTATTTATTGATTTAATATGGCTCAATGTAAAGTATTTAGCAGTATATTTTCCAGTTAATAATGACACTTGAGATCGATTCTGTAGAACATTGATTATGTTCTTACCGGTAGTTATATCTGAATCGCAATTGTACTTTTGGGGAATCCGTGGAGAGGACACGAAACCTGTACAGTGGTAGCTGGTCAAAAAACTACATGATTAATCCAGTTCTCCAGTAGAATCAACGTTATACAAAACCGAGTTATGTGTCCGTCATTCAACAGATTCCTATTAATTCCACTCACAGATCTCAAACTTTGACTTTTGACTTGACATTCAGTAACAGTTCTCACTTCAAACATCGAAACAATCACACAAACGAACACAAAAGCACTCAAAATCTCTCAGGACTGAATGAACTCCACATATTCTCCTCATGCTCGCTGCTGCTGCACTAAATGTTTATTTCAGTAGGAAGACGCCAGAAAAGACGCACAAGTATCGCTGTGATCGATGAAAACAAAACAGAAATGAGTCTGTCGCTTAAACAAACTTTATAAAGTGTGTTTGATGGTTTTGTAAAGATGAGAAATACCGTGAACTGCTCCCCTCGCCTCAGAAGACTCGACGCTGAAACTAGTATCCAGGCGCGCTGGAAGCTGTTTTATGCGAGGGGGGCTGAGGGCTGGGTTGAAAAATATGACGTCATTATGGTGTGGCCCAATGGTTGTGGCTGACTGACGACAAGACATGAAATTTCTCTGTAGTATAACGTTACATGTTGTAGCCATTAAAGTAAACATATTTAGTATCATATTTATGTTTAAATAGTATAGGCTATTAATTTAATCAATGTTGATTATGAAAGTGAGCATGCAGCATGAGAAAGATATGATACATCATACATCATGAGATGCACATATGTCTGGAGACATGGAGGGGGTAAGATATTTTGACCACTTCATTGAGTTTTGTTATGTAGAAAAACTCTTTTTAAAAGATTTTCGTTTTATATAAATTGTATCTTAATTTTGATCAATGTTTTATCAACCAATTGCCTGTATTTAATAAATAAGAAGCAATTATATAGCAGACAATGTGATAAGGCGCCGGCACAATCACTTGAACTTGGAGGGCGCCGAAACTCAGCTTGTGCCTAACACTGTCCATTGATGCCCACTTCATCAATCAATCATCATTCACGTAAAATGAGAGGCCAAGTCACAAACATCACTGTGTGTCAAATAAAATGTTTTATTTACAATAATAGTGATTGTCGGACGAGATGGGATGCCTGAGTTCCCTTGGCTTCCGGTAGAAAACGCCACTGAGAACGGGGATTATAATTTCTGAGAAAGAAAAAAAAATAAAAAATAAAAATATATATATATCACTAATGACATATTTAATCACTATAATACATGCATGTTATTTAGTGATGTGCTGCCCAATGCTAGCCCATACTTCTTCAGCCACAGGACTACGATGAATAGGCAACAGAATACAGAAATAAATAACGCTAAAATGCTTGGCGGCAGTATAAGGGATTTAAAACCATTTCTTACCTCGATTTAAAGTGCACCAAACATGGCCTTGCGTTCTGGTGTGTTGCTGATGAATCTCCGAACACGAGAGATTCAAACCAGTGTCAGGTGAGGGAAGCACTTCTTGTGTGAGTAGGCTTATATCAACGTATTCATGAAATATTAAAATAATTAATCATTAGTTTATATCTTATACACTGCCCATCATTTTTTATCCCATATCAAACACAGTATGTTATGTCTATTTTACTTTTTTTTTCTCACGTTTTTAAGTATAATATTATAGTCCACCACAGCCCCCCACGAGGGGGGCTGATGCTATGACGAGGGGGGCTGCAGCACCCCCCTTCCCGCGCTATCCACAAGTTTCTTCTTCTTCTTCTGTGAGTTTTATTGGCAGCTTGCAATCTTTGTGCATTACTGCCGTCTACTGAGGTGTGATCACATTGGGACGTGAAAAATAATTGAACCTTTAAAATCCCAGAGGATCAGAGCCTAAGCTTCAGCTGGCGCTGCCCCACCCAGCACCAGACGTCATTAAGACGTTGTTTTTTGGGCTAAATCAAGTCGGCCCGTCATAGCCTTCATTTAGCCCAAAAATAGACGTTGAAAATTGGGCTTTGTTTGGTCCGTCTGATTTGGTCCAAATTTAGCCCAAATATAGACGTTGAAAATTGGACTTTGTTTGGTCCGTCTGATTTGGTCCAAATTTAGCCCAAACATAGACGTTGAAAATTGGACTTTGTTTGGTCCGTCTGATTTGGTCCAAATTTAGCCCAAACATAGACGTTGAAAATTGGTCTTTGTTAGGTCCGTCTGATTTAGTCCAATTTTAGTCCAAAAAAAGTTTGGAAATTTTTGGACCACATATAGCCCTAATATAGCATAAACATAATTAAAGTCAATTGTAGCAAGTGAAGAAATAGATTGTAGAAATACTTTCAAAGTTATGTGTCACTGCACATCCTAGAAATACATTATTTGTAAGCACCTATATGTTCGTAAACCATATAAAACATAGACCTAAATGATTTGGCATGGCAGAAATCCATCAAAAAGCGCTCCCTAGTGGTTTATATGTTGTTGAAAACACTTGTGCTGTATATTAGTGGCCTACGCCTATTTCTGAACATTTGTTAACAATCACTACATTTAATATTCCTATAATGCATCCATAAAAACATTAAACATCACAGTAGTTAAAACACCATAGACCCCAATAAACAACAGCACTTAAATAGCCTATAAATAACTGCATATGAATATATTCACATATATGTGAAGCACTGTTAAATAAATTGAAATACATCTAGTATATTTGAAATATATTTAAAAAATACTTGGAACATAAAGCTTATACATTGTTCCTCATGTTACATCTGTAAATTTGTGTATTTGAGAAAATATGTCCATGCCTTATATTGTTTTTACAATTTTATTTCTACACCACGTTTACCATTTCTAAAGCTATATATTATATTATAATATAGGCTAGCCTATTATATATAAATGACTACATTGTTTTACATTTTCAATGCTTTCATATGCTCATTCCATTTACAGTTTGAGATGGCCACAGGCTTACTATCCACTTTATAATGTATCAAGTTTCAGGATATTTTATCTGATTATCAAATAATTCCCTCCATCAATTCTACGTTTATGTAAATTCTGCGTGACTTCTACGTGTTTTAATGGGCGCGCGCTGAACATTCAAGCCGCATTTGAACTGGAGCGGAGGGCGTTACCATGGAAACGGGGCGGCAGCTCAACTGACAGCAGCACAACTCCGTCTCTCGCTGTTGTTTTCACTACTTTCAGGTAAGTTTAGTCCCCAAAATTACACAAATAGTACATACAAATGTTTCTGACACTTTCTTTCATGTAAATGACTCGCATCCGTTGAATATTTACTTTATATAAATGGTTTAGTGTCTTCGAAAAAGTCCGTTAGCATCTCAACCGTTAGGCTAGCCGCTAACTAGAGGTAAGTTAGGTTAACTATAGACTTGAGCTGTAAGTTTGGGCTTTTAATCGCATCTTATGTGTAGCTGAGAGATTTTTATAGTTTTGTTCAGGTTTTGCTGGCAATTGGTCAATGGATGAATGGAAGTAAGCTAATTTATTT
The DNA here is from genome assembly GCA_030770095.1 of Gila robusta. Lineage (NCBI taxonomy): Eukaryota > Metazoa > Chordata > Actinopteri > Cypriniformes > Leuciscidae > Gila > Gila robusta. The sequence continues at coordinate 7,135 of JAVALU010002425.1, forward strand.
AACCTAAAAGTATGGTTAATTCATAGTTTTCACGTGACGTCACACCATTATAGGAACGCCCACCTGGAGAGCAAAATAAGGCTTTCCTCCATTTTGCCCGCCAGTCATTTTTATCAGGTTTGTAGTAAGCATTAATGTAGTAAAACAGTGTTATTAAAAGATCAAATTCAATATATACCGCTTATTGATGATGCATACTTTGTACAGGTAAGCAGATGAACATAGAACAAATTATTTATAACTTAATAATATTGGTTGTCTTCTTTCTCTTTTCAGTATTGTTTGCCATCTAGTGCTGATCACAGAGTTTAGCTCCAACCTCAATTAAGCAGACCTGAGCAGGTGATCCAGGATCACCGAGACTCTGCAGGACTTTGGTCTGGACTCCAGTGTTGTAAGTTCAGAACATATTGCAGGAGATCTCAACATTGTCTCTCAAGGTCCACTTACATGCAGAGTTTTAAAACACAAACCAATATTATATTTCAGCATAAATATACATCACTAGACAGGTCATGTCTAACAAAGCAAACATTTACAATTTATCTATGACTGAAATCCTGCACATATATGTAGAGGGAAATATGAGGCGCCACGTAGGATTTAAATCAAACTTCGCTTATCAATACATACATAACACACGTGCATATACACCTATAAAGTACTCGCATATACATGTATACTATTGGATGTTCAAAATACATATATGAAATACACGTGCACACTAATATGAAATCCATACCAATACATATTATGTTAGTAATGAATGCATATACACTTGTGAATAACTTGCGGTATAACTTGCATATACATATAAACTTGACGCACGCATACACCTATAAATACTCGCATATACATATAAACTTCCATGCATATACACCTATAAACACTCGCACATACATATAAACTTCCATGCATATACACCTATAAACACTCGCACATACATATACACTCGCTGCACGCAGACACACCTAAACACTCGCACATACATATAAACTTCCATGCATATACACCTATAAACACTCGCACATACATATAAACTTCCATGCATATACACCTATAAACACTCGCACATACATATAAACCCGATGCGCGCATACACATCCATAAAACACTCGCGCATACATACAAAATAAAATGTGGATGCATGCTTTAGTTGTGTATATATGTATATGCGAGTAATTTCATATGTGGATGTGCGTGAACTTTTCAGTGTAACCGGAAGGCATTTCAGTGTAAAAGGAAGTCATTTCAGTGTAAAAGGAAGTCATTTCAGTGTAAAAGGAAGTCATTTGTGCGTTCACGGAACAATATTCCCCCTCTGTGGGGGGAAAAAAACAATCCGTGGCGACGGTTTTGCAATCCATCCCCTCAGTTTATAAACTGTATTCACGATTTCTTAAACTGTTCACTCGGTTTAACAAATCGTGCCCACGATGATTCAACCTGGCCACCTGTTTATGAGGGATGCTTTGCATTGTGTTTAAACTTCATTTTTTAAAATGGATAATTTCTTGAATTTTCTAAAAAACGACATTTAGGCTTGTACCTTTAAAGTCCATTTTTTGGGAGGAAAAAGCACAGTATAATAGAATAAGCAAAAAAAAAAAAAAAAATACTTCACATGTGAATATGTATATAAAAAAGAAATATAACACAAACACAAGGTTAGGTTTTATTATATAAAAATAAAACATTCATAAATTATTTTATGATTAACATATTGCTGTCTTCAGTGAACTCATTTATAGTTATAATTATAAACACAAATAATAATAATAATCATTATTATTATTAGTACATTTAGGCTACATATTTAGAAGCGCTTTTATCAAAAAAAGGAACAAAGCAATTCGTCAAATGTCAGTCATAATACAGGTTAGACAGTAATAATACAGGGCTAAGATTATCATAAATAAACACAAGATTTTGACGCATAGGCCTATCCAAGTGTTTGTGCGGAGTGTGGAGGCGCGGACACTTGCATTTTCCTATCAACAGTGGAAACAAATTAAAATACTCTTATCATTTCTGGTCATAAAGAAAAGAATAATACATCATTCGCAACTACTTTTATTTGTGCAAAAACGAATGGACGCATAAGTACACGGACCCAAGACTATCAAACTTTAATACATTATTTGAAATATTTAATAATATAAGGTCCGTGTACTTTTGCGTCCACTCGTTTTTCTTTTTTTAACCCGTAATTGAAAAACGAAAAATGAACGGTTGTTAGGCTATTTTTAAAACGCAAAGTTGAGCACCAAAATTTGAATTTGAACTGCAGGCTACACACCAAATGCTGCGCAAAAAAAATAAATATTGATGTATTTTCAGATTTTTGTTTATGACTTTTTTCCCCTTTATTAAATATTTAAAATATTCACAAATTAATATGGAAAAAAATTCGATTTTACTGGTTTTCTAAGGCCAAATTAGAACCTGGAAATTATATTCAAATTTGTTCGTTTAAAAGTGGACATTTTAAGCTTTGTATAGGTAGGCTATATTTTGTTTCAGTTCATTTTTGAGGCGCGCTCAGTTCACGGAGATCATGAAAGCGCGCCTGATTGTTTTCTTTTATTTTACAAAAGCACAAAGTTTTCTTGTTATTGTGACTGTACACAAATAAAATTGTGTATTTTTACACATAAAAAATATTGTGAGTACAGTTTATAAACTGAAGGGACGGATTGCACCGTCGCCACGGATTGTTTTGGTTTTTCCCACAGATGGAGGGTTTTTTCCCTCCATAATACGGGGTTGAAATATATATTTACCACATTCATCATTTATATTGCCCATTTATGCTACATAATAAAAATAATACACTATAGCCTACAAAATCGAATCAAGGTAAGACATAAGTGAACATTTGAACCTTTATATGCCTATGTAGGCCTATGTTTTGTTTTCTTTTCATTACATTATTTACGTAAATTAACACCCAATACTTGAACAGTTTAAAGTGTAATCTGGCAATTCATGAAGCAGCTTCTGAATTGGGACGCAGCAAACCAGCTCTGGCCATGGTCTTGGCTATTAAAGCCGAAAATACATGACTGAAACATCCTCACCATGTCCTCCAGTAAAATATAAAACAAAAAAAATGACAATAGCCAATTCTGGATCCATAGCTGTTTATTCAATTATAACAAATGAATGATCAGGATGGCAGCTGTACTCTCGCACCGTTGCTTGGCGCTAGGAGCGGTAATCGGGAACACCTGGTTGCGCAATTAGGAAATCCTACATGGTGCGTCCTTCGAAGGATGAATAGGCTGCATCCTTCGAAGTCCGCGGCCTTCGGAGGATGCAGCCTTCACATTGGGACACAGCTCATGATAAAATAGACAGGTTACGCACAAATGACTTCCGGTTACACTGAAATGCCTTCCGTTTGCACTGAAAAGTTCACGCACATCCACATATGAAATCACTCGCATATACATATATACACAACTAAAGCATATATGCATGGAAGTTTATATGTATATGCGAGTGTTTATAGGTGTATATGCATGGAAGTTTATATGTATATGCGAGTGTTTATAGGTGTATATGCATGGAAGTTTATATGTATATGCGAGTGTTTATAGGTGTATATGCATGGAAGTTTATATGCATGTGCGAGTGTTTATAGGTGTATATGCATGGAAGTTTATATGTATATGCGAGTGTTTATATGTGTATATGCATGGATGTTTATATGCATGTGCGAGTGTTTATAGGTGTATATGCATGGATGTTTATATGTATATGCGAGTGTTTATAGGTGTATATGCATGGATGTTTATATGTATATGCGAGTGTTTATAGGTGTATATGCATGGAAGTTTATATGTATATGCGAGTGTTTATAGGTGTATATGCATGGAAGTTTATATGCATGTGCGAGTGTTTATAGGTGTATATGCATGGAAGTTTATATGTATATGCGAGTGTTTATATGTGTATATGCATGGATGTTTATATGCATGTGCGAGTGTTTATAGGTGTATATGCATGGATGTTTATATGTATATGCGAGTGTTTATAGGTGTATATGCATGGAAGTTTATATGTATGTGCGAGTGTTTATAGGTGTATATGCATGGATGTTTATATGCATGTGCGAGTGTTTATAGGTGTATATGCATGGATGTTTATATGTATATGCGAGTGTTTATAGGTGTATATGCATGGATGTTTATATGCATGTGCGAGTGTTTATAGGTGTATATGCATGGATGTTTATATGCATGTGCGAGTGTTTATAGGTGTATACGCTTATTTCACGCAGCCGTTATTTTGAAATCGAAAGCGAGGCTCCGGTGGGAAGAAAACCGGAAGTGTCACCTTTAATCATAGGAGAGTCGCGAATGTGATGGCGTATTGTTGTGTTTAATGTAGAAATTAGTTATTCTAAAAATGTACATACATTTCTTTCATACTTTAGACTATATACAGTGAAATTCATTTATACGTTTTTTTTTTTTTTTTCAGAAAGTAAAAAAATAAGCAGGAACGAACTATATATACATATCCTATATTGGATATTAACATCCAATAGTGTAAATCGCGGCAGCAGCTTCAGGTTGGTAGTCCAAGGCATTGTTGTCTATCTGTACTTCCGGGGTTCTTCCCACCGGAGCCTCGTTTTCGATTTCAAAATAACGGCTGCGTGAAATAAGCGTATATGCATGGAAGTTTATATGTATGTGCGAGTGTTTATAGGTGTATGCGTGCGTCAAGTTTATATGTATATGCAAGTTATTCACAAGTGTATATGCATTCATTACTAACATAATATGTATTGGTATGGATTTCATATTAGTGTGCACGTGTAATCCTACGTGGCGCCTCATAGGGAAAACTCAAGTGTATACTTTACATTTTGGACAACCATTTTATTTTTTACATTTAGATTTTGCTTATTGTTTTCTTTCTCACTTTAGATGCTGGAGAAAAAACAGCCAGGCTAAAGCATTCTGTTATGGCTCAATAATCCGGGGTTGAGATGGTGGAAGGAGCAGAAGATCAGAGATCAGGAAGAGATGTATTGGTGCCCCTAAGGGAACTAATGTGATTTACATAATGTGTCAAATTACCAAATATTTTTATCACTCACCTTCATGTCGTTGCAAACCTGTAAGACTTTCGTTCATCTTTGAAACACAAATGTAGATCTTTTAAATGAAATCTGAGAGCTTTCTGTCCCTCCATTTCACAGTTTATGCAACTACAACTTTCAAGCTTCAGAAAGGTAGTAAAGACATTGTAACAATAATCAATATGAGTCCAGTGGTTAAACCTCAACTTTATGAAGCGATGTGAATGCTTTGTTTGTGCAAAAAAAACATTGCATCTTTATTCACAAAATATATATCTCTGAAACGTGTTTACGGAGCACTACGATTCATCAGTATTGTGTTGCCGTGTGAGCTGGCCATCTCATGGTGCAACATGCGTCGGAGATACCTAATTTGTGAATAAAGATGTAATTGTTTGTTTGTGCACACAAGGCATCTGTTAAAAATATCTTCATTTGTGTTCTCCACAAAAGGTTTTTTTTTCTTATGGGTTTGGAGCGACATGAGGGTAAGTAATGACAGAATTTACATTTTTCTGTGAACTATCCCTTTAATGTTTTCTAATGTGGTTATAATTGGTCATTGTTCTGTTTTATAAACATTTTCAATATTTTAAAGATTTATTGTTTTGAAAAAATATGTTTATAAAACATTAATTTGATGAAAAGTCACAGTAAAAACTTTTAAAAACTAAAAAAAAAAAAAAGTTTCAAATAAATGCTGCTCTTTTGAAAGTTCTATTCAAAAAAGAATACTGAAAACTGTATCATAGTTTCCACAAAAATATGAAGCAGTAGGCTACAACTGATAATAATCATAAATGTTTCTTGAGAATCAAATCATCATATTAGAATGATTTCTGAAGGATCATGTGACACTGAAGACTGGAGTAATGATGCTGAAATTTCAGCTTTACCATCACACATATTTACATGTATATTTATTTATAAATTCATAGAAAAGTTATTTTTATTGTAGTAATATTTCAAAATATTTAGGGTATGTTTGATCAAATGCAGGCTTACGATGTGATCAGGAAAGTGTTTTTTACGTGAAAGATGTATTTGACGTGTCAATAAATGTTTTGCTACTCTTTTGTGAATTGTCTTATTTTGACAGTAATTATGAATATTAAATATAATCATAAATTCACGGTTGAAATTAGGCCTGAAAAAGACGTCTTTTCAACTCACTTTACAACCTAATTTAGACGTGAGTGGGACGTCCTTTTATAGGCGTCTTTTCAACGACCTGAAAAAGACGGCTTTTCACCTTTCACTTTTCAACCAAATTTTAACGTTGTTTAGACGTCTGGCAATGTCGTCTTTTCGACGTCTTTTCAACGAGTTTTTGCTGGGTGGGGCGTGTTCACTGTTCAGTCCTCCAGCTTCAACCTCAGCTCAACCTCCAGAAAAAAATAATAATAATATTTGGACTAAAGTCTTCTTGCTATTTGTATTTCTTTTAGAAACTCTATCACTGCTTTGATTGTAGATTGTGTTCCAGGTAGTCTGGAACCTTATAGGGGTGGGAGATATTGACAAAAATTAATATCTCGATATTTTTTTTCAATATCTCGATATCGATATTCAGACGATATTTTGCAATCCTTCAAAGAATTGTGTGCAAACTGGCAAAGAAGGTCCAGTTGGTCTTTTGACTTGCTGCATTTGACCTATTATTGTATAGAATTACTAGTACATAAAGATATGAGACATTATTGATTTAAAGACTCCTAAACGTTTTAAAATAATAAAATATTATTCAATAAAGTCTTTATTGTTCTTTTATATTTTTAACAGGGGTGTAACGGTTCACAAAATTCACGGTTCGGTTTGATATGATACAGTGGTGTCGCGGTTCGGTACGTTTTCGATACAGCAAAAATAAAGAAATGCCATAGAAATGTCCTATTTATTAAAAGAAAAATTATTTTTAAATAAGTGTGAGTTTTCCTACATCTTGAAACTTTTAGTTTTATAAATGGGGGTAATCTTTGAAGGATTAAATATTGTTTTGGTCATCACATTAAAAATAACATTTAAATAACATAACATTTGAGTTTTGAAGTGCTGGAAAAAGATGTGTGACGTACTTGAAAGCATTTTAATATTTCTGCCAAATTTCCATGGTTACAAGTTAGTGTGTTACTACATTGAATTCACTGTGAATGATCTGTGGTCTTAAAACATATAACTAGTTCATTCATGGAACGATGTTTCTCCTGGTTTCCACGTCAGTGCTGTTTGATCAGTTAATAATGGAGAAATTGTAACGCTTCTCACTAGATCTCGCAGTGATGTTATTACTTAAGTGGCGAATTCAAATGCTTTGTTTACTGGATCTCTTAGTAACGGTGTCACTTAATCAAGATCGGCTCGCGCTGCACCAAAGAGTATAGAAGAACAAGAGGCGAAACTCAATAGAACGTTCCATTGCAACAAACGCGCCCAGCAGCAGCGCTACGCTTCCGCCATTTTGGGGTGAAAGCGCCTCGGCAGTGTTGATGTGTCGTTCGCGAACGAGCCGCTCTAAAAGCCGATTCTTTGAAAAGAGCCGGACTTCCCCATCACTATCCACTTGCTTTTTGCTGTCGCTATGGCAATATCAGCTGCTTTGTTTTTGTTTTTGTTTTTTAGAGTAACGTTACATTAAAGATCAAATCCAAACTGAATGATGACAACAGAACACAATCGCTAGATTAGTGATCATCAAATCCCTTTTAACAGTTTATTTCACAGACTTAGACAAGTTTTCTACTTTTTTTTCCCACAAAACCTTTAGTATTATCATTACAAACACTGAATTAATACCAACATATAAAAGTAAAGGACGTGCTATATCAGATAATTGGGAATGTAGGACAATATTTATATATAACAGCAATAGCTTTACAGTCAACTTTTTTTTTTTTTTTTTGCAATAGCTACTATCTTATATTAATGACCACTATGTAAACAAAAAAACACAGCCACTGTCCATCATGTTCTATAAGATCATCATGTTTGTAGCATGATCCATGGGATTACCCATACAGAAATTTAATATATGTCAATATAAGTAAATTACATATATAATGTCAGTGCCCATGTATGTCTGCTGCCTATATGAGAATATATGCAAAATTCATATATATAAAACACAGACATATATAAAACAATATAGCAAAAATGGCCGTTTTCATGTAAGTGCCATATATTTTCCCATATATGCACATAAATGTTAAGTATATGTAGCCTAAGACGCATATATGTATATATGCATGTACTTATTTCAATGCATCAGTATCACATGCATGTATGTTTACATACATTTATTAAATATGTGGGAAACAAATATGTAGCCTATGTCACATATTTATACTTAATGTTGTCCATATATGCGAGGAACCAATACTATACTGTAATACATGCAGATATATGGTATCATATGGATGAACTCAAATATTTTCTTCACATGTTTGGACACATAATGTTCATATATGTTGCAGGCATATATTGTGTTCTCAGATAAGTCAAATATATGTATAGATATGTCATGCTATTTAAAATATAAGTACATATATGGCCATATATTACATTTTTGTGTGGGTAAAACGTACAAAATATATTTCAGGCCTAGTGGAGTTGGTAACTATAATAGTAGTAAATGTGTAAAGTTGCATAAAATGTAAATACTCAACAAAGCAACTGTTATCTGTGCTGTTGTCCAGTGATCCAGTTGGAATTTTCACCCCAAAATGGCGGCCGCGCTACCGAAGCGCCACATAGTGGCTGTTACCAAAAAAGCATCAGAGTTTCGCCTCTTGTTCTTCTATACTCTTTGGCTGCACTGACATTTGTCCGAACCATGGTCCGAACTGATAAACGGTCCGGGAAGCACAAAATAATGAGTTTCGTTCCGCTTTCATTACATTTGCCATTTGATGTTGCACAACGTTGTGGTGTTCGCTCCAGCGCGGATTTTGGTCTGCAGGAAAAATGGTCCAACCACCGGAATGCTTCGGTTTGTAATGTGGACCGAACCGATCTCTTGGGAAAATGTATTCCATCTTTTATACAACGCAATTTTCTAATGATGCAATCACGAAGCTCGCCACTTGAGGACGCCACAGACATTTAAGAAAAACTTTTTAACTTCAGACTTCATTTTTCCGCAAACAACGCATATTTTGCCTTTTCTAGCAGCTATTTTATTAATCGTACATCGGCTTTACTCTTTACGATTTTGGATTGTTGCACCTAAGAATCGTCATAATAGTCTAGTAGCCGAGCCCCATTGTGAACCCGGAAATGTTGAGTACACCACATTTCTGCAATAAAACTTTGAAGTATGGGTCCCCAGCATACAGAAACTGCCGGATGCTAATTTGCATATGTTGAGCAATTTGCATAATTAGCATTATTAGCTTGATCGTCCATTTTGACCAGATATTTTGCACTCTATGGCCAATTTCTACACTATGTGGGTGGATTTAGAGGTTTTAGAGAATGCTGATTTCATTTCTGGCACTATCAGACTCCAAAATGGCAATTCTATAACAAATTTAGACACATTTTTTATTAATTTCGGACAAAATTTTAGGTTATTTTCATGGTAAACACAATAATTTCACACTTCAGAATCACAAGAGCTCTTGCTCTTTGATGTGAATGTTGATAACCTAATTTTGTTTACATTTCTTGAGGTCCGGTCATGTTTTTATGAAAATAAACTGTTGCAGCTAGCTGTTGTAGTTGTAATAAGTAAGTTATAAAGCAAGGGAGCACAGTTTTAAAGTCGAAATTCACCTTGCAAATATTTTTTTCTTCTATCGCCTTAATATTCGTACAAAAGTCAGTCAAGGGATTTAATGCTGACATTTTAATGTTGACATTACTTATGTTTTCACATTAAGATAAAAGGTGGAAAGAGTTATAATGACAGTATTGTTCAATACATTGTGAATTTCTAGTCAGATCCATTTTGTGGGTAAATCTTGTGTTCTAAAATTTTGGATTCATCTTTTTTTTAAATTCAGACTTTGACATCAGGTTTGCACTGTAAAAAATTGCTGTAAATTTACAGCAGAAATGTACAGTACTGAACCGTTTTCTGAAATTACAGTTTCTTACCGTTAAATAGCACGTGATCTGTGGGGGAGGGAAGGAACCGCGAACGACGTACTTTGGCAGTTGGCAAGAGTGACTGACACACGTCTTTCTCGGTGGAAGCACAGCTTTCATATTGAAGCTCATTTACAGGTACCAGACCACGGGTGAATCTAAAATAATTGTGTTCACTTTTAATCTTATTAATTTCACGCTTTAAGATAGTGGATGTAGCTAAATTTATTGTTCCTCAAAGTTAAGCGTTTTTGTGTGTTTGTGTGTGTGTATGTGTGTGTGTATGTCTCCGCGCTCGTGCGTGCAGCATATTTGTGTTCTTTCATTGTACAAGTTACCCTAATATAGAGGGAAATGTAAAATAAGTGCGTTCGTTGGATTCTTTTATTAAGTACCGTAGGTTTTTTAATTTACCGCCTTTCGCCAGTATGTTTTTTTATGCGGTGGGGGATTGCACGAGTGAATTGCACACGTCTGTCTCATTTGAAGTTATATGAACTTATTAAATGTCAGTGTTATTATTTTGGCTTTGTACAGTATATGAGCACAATCATTTTAACAGCATACTTTTGCACTCGATAAATTTGCTCCAACTAACACATTAAGTACATTAAGTCATCGTCGATATAACAGAGGACATTCACTTATTTGAACTTGTTCCTTAAAGTTAAAACACGCATGTCTGTGTTTTGATAGCTGGATTGTGCTCTTCCATAGTGTAAAATGTTTACTTGCAAACTTTGTGCACACACATGCAGTACTTTACCTGCATTTGTGAGACACATGCGCATTCATATTCATGTCGCGAATGTCAGGTTTAATTGTGCATTGCCTGCTTGTAATAGTTTCAAAAAGTTTTCAGCTTTCAAAACTCACTGTTATCGACACAAAGAGGGGAAATCTAAGCTCAAATCTATTCCATTGACTTCATTTGAATTAACGTGTCATGTTGACTTGTGTCAAGTCAGGTGTGACACTATGAGTATATTTTATCAGCATCTTAAAACTCACATTAGAGAGGGGAGAAGCGTTTCATGTCCATTTCAGCTATGTGACAAGTCTTTTTCAATTGTTTCCACTTTTACAGCGCATGTATCTAGAAAACACTGTGATTGTTCTGAGGTAAACCTGATTGATTCAGTTGCACTTCCTCATAGCATACATGAGTGCTCTGAACAGCATCATGAAATGCCACAGGACTTTCTTTGCAGTGATACTGATACTGATGGTGTGGAACAAGACACCTTTGGTGAAAGTGTGGACGAAGATCAGTTTTTGAGACATCTAGCTCTATTTTATCTCAAATTGCAATCAAAATGTCTGATTCCATCCTCCACTGTTCAAATAATTGTTGATCACCTTCAGGAAATTCATGAAATGAGTCACTCGCACCTACTTTTTAAATTGAGAGAAAAATTGAGTGCATTGGAGGTTGCAGAAGCAGACATAAATGCTATTTTGGAAATTTTGCACAGTGAAAATCTCTTTGAGACTTGTAATTCACAAAAACTTAAAACTGATCAAAAAAGAAAGACATTTTTCAAGAATACCTTCAACTATGTAGCACCAGTTCCACTTTGTCTTGGGACAAATGAGGCAGGCAAAGAGTGTTTTGCTCAATATGTTCCGATTAAAGATACAATTGGTTCTCTATTACAGATTGACACAGTTACAGAACATCGCAAACAAGTATTTTCTGGTGTACGTCCTCACAATGTTCTTCACGATGTATGGGATGGTAGCAACTTAAAAGGTAATGAGCTGCTCAATACAGACACCTCATCCTTTAGTTTAATCCTTTATCAGGATGCTTTGGAAGTAGCCAACCCACTGGGATCTAGCAGGAAAAAAACATAAATTACTCTGTGTATATGCAACTCTTGCAGATATTCCTCCACATCATAGATCACGCATTGACCAGATGCAGCTTGTTTTGCTTTGCAGGGAGCAGGACTTCAAGTATTTTGGCCCGGACAAAGTGTTTAGCCCTCTCATCAAAGACCTTAAAGACATTGAGGTAAGTGGCATTAATTTGCCTGATGGAACAGTGTACAGGGGAACGCTATCTGCAATTTGTGGGGATAATCTGAGCTCCCATGGCATTGGTGGATTTGTGGAAAATTTCACAAAAAGTGTGCATTTTTGCAGATACTGCAATATAGAAAGGGAAACGTTTAAAACAGATCCCTTGTTCAAAGCAAGTAAACGCACTTTACAGTCGTATAGGGATCTTGTTCAAAGTCAGACAAGTAATGCCACATCCAATGCCACTGGAGGTGTCAAATTTGACTCTGTGTTTAATGGACTACGTTACTTTCATGTGTGTCAGCCTGGGCTACCCCCCTGTCTGGGACATGATATTTTTGAAGGTGTTGCATCATATGATTTAGCATTGTACATTAAGAATTTTGTCACAGTGGAGAAGCTGTTCACTTACCAGTAGTTAAATCGACGAGTAAATCATTTAACATACTTTGGTAATGATGCAAACAACAAACCCAGTGATGTCGTTCCAGGGAGTGACAAACTTTCTGGCCATGCAGTTCAAAATTGGTATTTTCTTAGGATGTTGCCAGGATTGATTGGAGACAAAATTGTAAACCCAGCTGGTTTTGCAACTACGAGAAATAGTAGAACTTGTATGTGCCCCAGCTGTGTCCACTGGTCAGATAGCTTACTTGCAGGTTCTAATTGATGAGTATTTGCATACTCGATGGCAGTCTTTTCCCAATCATCCCCTCAGACCAAAACACCATTACATCAGTCACTATCCTGACCTGATTTTTCACTTTGGCCCTCTAATTCGTTTGTGGACATTGCGATTTGACAGCAAACACTCCTATTTTAAACAGTGTGCTCGCAAATCACATAACTTTAAGAATTTGTGTCGAACACTCACTGAGAAGCATCAGCTTCTTCAGGCATATCTGTATGCTGGGAGCTACTTCCCACAAGACATTGAAGTAGAGAAAAGCACAGAGTTTTACCCAGGTGATTACAATGAAGACATCAGACGCTCAGTTTCAAATATGAACTTTGAGCCTATGAACACTGAGGTGGCCAGTGATGTTACAGTGAGAGGCACAAAATACAAAAAGAACATGTTTGTATTGATCAGTGACTCTGATGAGGGGCTTGTAGTTGGAAAGATCAAGCTAATTCTCATTCATCAGGGTGTGTCTTTACATTTTGTTGCTCAGGAATATCAGGCTGTTCGCCTTCCAAACATGGGCGTTTACAGAATTACACCAGCAGAAAGAACATGCTGTGTAGATCTAAGGAATATTTTGGATTATTACCCATTGCTTGAGTACACTGTGTGTGGTATGCCTGTAATAATTTTGCACCACTCTTTTCTCTTTTTGTAGAAAAATGTCTACCTGGTTTGAGGAGGTTAAACATTGAATTCTTCAGGCATTGCCCAGCCTGTCTCCTGACATTCTCCACCAGATCATTTCCAGTCTTCAAAGCTCAGGACTAGAATGCAAAGAAGACCTCAAATATGTTCAGCAAGAAGACCTTAAGGACATTTTACCTGTCATTCAAATCAGAAAGCTTCTTCAAATTTTTAAATCAGGTATGATGACATTTTAATCTGAATCTAAACTAAATAAGTATCTATTTCAGTGTACAGCATTTTTCCAACAAAATACATCAACTAAATTATTGTATATAGTTTCAGCCGTTGAAATATTTTAGTGGAATTGGTCATGTATACATTTCTTCTTGTACTTTCAGCATATTTTGAAGCTAATCAGAAATATAACTTAATTATTTTAATCTCTTTACTAATCTTTATTGCTTTTTCTCTATGCTGTGATATTTGAAACCCTTTCAGAAACAGAGATGGTTACTCTGAATTTAGATGCACTACCAGCTCCATCAGTGTGTTCTTCATCTTCTCCATCAACTGCAACACACAGCCTGTCTTGCCTTGCATCTCACTTAGAGGCTTCCAGGCCAAGCCTGACCTTCACACAAATGCCCAGCATTTCCAAGACGTGGGCTGAAACTTTTCAAGTCCCTTGGGACAACATGCCTCCTGAAATCCGAACGGCAATCTCTACAGGAAAAAGACCGAAACCTGCAGAAAGGCGCCAGATGGTTAGAGTTCTGGTTGACGAAATGCGCAAGTTTGAACTTTGCCCAACACGTGCACAGTGTCTTACAATCTGTAAAAAGATTGTAAGGGAGAACCCTAACACTTTTGGAGACAAATTTCCAAATGGCTCATTAATAGGAGCGGGATATACATCACTCCTAATTCAAGTGAAGACGAGGGTTGAAAATTTGAACCGTGAGAGCAGCTTTGTCTGTCATCGAGCAAAGCCAAACTCAGGATGCAAAAGAGGACCAACGGACACCTATGGCTGTGTGAGATTTGAACCACACCTTCCCCCTGAAGAGACTGCAGAGACAATAGAGTCCAAACGTCAAAGATTACATGACATTTACAGCCATGAGGGAATTGGCAGTGTAGAGAGAGCAGAAGTAAACACTCTTATGGAGACTACATTCTGTCTTTTGCGTCAGAAACTAAATTCCATACCAGCACCTTCAGTAGAAGACATTAGGAGCCAGTGGCCATACCTCTTCCACCAGAAGTCTATTTGTGCCCACTTCAAGTTGCTAACTGACATTGATGTGCTGAAAGCCTTTGACATGTCCATGAAAGAATGCGGAAAGGCTATCGTTGAGTACTTCAAGAGCAAATCAAAGAATGAAAAGGTGAAGGATGTCCTGTCCCAGCCTGAAAAGACAGAGATGGCACACCTGCATATCAAGCTTCTAATGTCCCATTTTCAGGAACATGAAGATGGACTGGTGTTGCATGCAGATGTGAGTATTTAGTTTTCTTCTTTCTACTTTATTAAAGGAGAACTCCGGTCAATTTTAACATTGAGCTCATTTTTTTTTGTTTGTAAATTTGGAGTGCTGTCAGTACAGAGAACAACCACAAAAATCGGTGTTGCCTACACCGTGTTATCCTCTTTTTAAAATTTGCACCCTATTGACCGGAGTTCTCCTTTAAGTGATGATATGTATTCTGATTTGTGTATTGTGTCCTCTTCAGGTTGCTGCATCTGCAGCTGATGTTGAGAAGAAACTTCTACCTGGAAGTCATCGTCTTATTTTACTGGGTTAGTATGTTAAGAAGAAACATTGACAAATGGGGAAGATACAGTAAAATAAAATAAAACATTTCTAATTTGTATACAGTTGTTAAAGAATAGTTCACCCAAAAATGAAAATTGTCATCGTTTACTTACCCACATGTTCCAAACCTGTATAAATTAATTTGCTCTGCTGAATACTCCACACTGTTGTTGTTTTTTCCTATTATGGAAGGCAATGGTGCCTCACAACTGTTGGGTTACAAACATGCTTCCAAATATATTCTTTTGTGTTCAGCAGTAAATTAAAGCTCCAGTAGGTCACTTTTGTAAACAAATATTTGTTAAAACTGTCATTATGTCCTGACAGTAGAATATGAGACAGATAATCTGTGGAAAAAATCAAGCTCCTCTAGCTCCTCCCTGTGGTCCTATTGCCATTTGCAGAAATACACCGCTCCCGGTAAGAAACAACCAATCAGAGCCAGGGGGAATGTCTTAGCAGTGTCAATCACGCTCGTGTACGCGCTGATCACCCCTCTCTTGCACAGCGCGAGCGCGTACCGTCGTTCGTGACTCTCCTGTTCGAACTCGTTCATCCGAATGAACGAATCTTTTTTCCGAGTCATTTCGTTCATTCAACGAACGAAATGACTCGCAAAAAAAGATTCGTTCATTTCGAACGAGTCTTTTTTCCGAGTCATTTCGTTCGTTGAATGAACGAAATGACTCCGAAAAAGACTCGTTCGAAATGAACGAATCTTTTTTGCGAGTCATTTCGTTTGAAAAAAGATTCGTTCATTTTGAAACAGGAGAGGAACGTGCATCACAGAACAGCAAGGCGAGCATTTGTGCTTATAAAACTTAAAGTTTTGTATTTATTTTTGAAATGACCGATCGTTTCGCTAGATAAGACCCTTATTCATCGTCTGGTATCGTTTAAAGCCCTTTGAAGCTGCACTGAAACTGTCATTTGGTCCTTGAATCGTTTGTGTCGTCCATTATGGAGAAAAAGCCTGGAATGTTTTCATCAAAAACCTTAATTTCTTTTCGACTGAAGAAAGAAAGACATGGACATCTTGGATAACATGGGGGTGAGTAAATTATCAGCAAATGTTTTTTTTAAAAGTGAACTAATCCTTTAACGTTATTTTACTAGCTATTTATAACTTATAGAAAGAGTGCAACGTTATAAAGTTACATGTATAGCAAAATACATAATGATTTGAGGACCAAGTTTGTAGTCAAAGTATGGGCAGGCCATAGTCAGTGTAAAGCATATTGTTGATGTTTCGTCCCTATTAGTGAATGTTCCATAACTGTTTATAATCCGCCGTCATCGGTGGTCCTGTTTACTAGCCTGCGCGTTCACGGCAGGCTCCGCTGTGGGGGAGGAGCTGTGGAGGGAGGGCTGTAGCGCAGCAGAGAGCAAGGGGGTTGGACCTGTAAGTTGTGCTTGTTCAAATTTTCAGGCTAAGTCAACATTTTCTCAAAACTCCCTACTGCAACTTTAAGACAGAATTACATTTTTGGGTGAACTATCCATATCCATTTACAATGAAGTCTTCTCAAAGGCAGATCTTTAAATGAGTTGTGCCAATGTTTTCGTTATTGTTGTTATATATTTATTTATTTATTTTGTTTGTTTGTTTTTGCTGTTTTTATTTTAGGTATGGGAGAGCAGACAAATGCTGTACGATGGATGATAAGCCTTGAAGGCCGTGTTATTTGTGAGTGTGTCCAGTCATCATTTTTGACTGCACTTTCAACACTTTTTGCTGTGTAGCTACTACGTCTTCAACCTGCAGTATCAAGAGGAGGCTTGTTGCACATTGGAGTTTCTTCAAAGGTATGACACTTAAGTCCTTATTGCATTTTTTTTTTATTATTATTTTTTTACCTTTCATCTTCATAAGAATTTTGATGCATCATTCTTGCATTCAATGGTAATTTGTTATATAACTGTCTTTAGACGCTTCGTTGGAATAAACCCAGAAAGAGGTTCAAAGACCTGCAGAGGCAAGGTGGTCTCCAAGAAGACGGGCAAGGTGGTGAATAAAAAGTCTTCCACAGTCAATCCAAAGGTTGCCTCTCTACTGAGAAATCTTGCAGATTTCGAGTGGGATTTCATCTAGGTAAGTAAATTTACACGTAGACACTAATTTATGTAGCTGCTTCCCATTAAAGTTATTACAGTATACCAGCTTTTTTTGTAGAACAGTTTACACTACACTACACTACTGAAAGCTCTTTTCATTTTAATTTCAGATGTGCTTTACAATACTAAAGTGTGTGTCTTTCCAAACCCATAAGACTTGTTCATCTTCAGAACTTAAATGAAGATCTTTTTAATGATATCTTTCTGTCTACACAGCCTACAAAACTACTACTTTTAGGGCCGGTTTCACAGACAGGGCTTAGATTAAGTCAGGATTAGGCCTTAGTTCAATTAGGGTATTTAAGTAGCTTTTATAAACATGCCATAGATAAAAAACATTTACTGGTGTGCATCTTGAGACGAAACAAAGGCTCTGACATATTTTAAGAAATTTCAGTGCAAGTTTCTTTCAGTGAAAACAGCTCAAACATGCATTTTAGTCTGGGACTAATTTAAGGCTTGTCTGTGAAACCGGGGGTTAAGGTCTTTAAAGTAATCCAGAAGACTCCAGCGGTTTAACTTCAGTTTGATGAAGAAACGCAAGTGCTTTTTGTGTGCAGGGAAAAAAAATAACACTTGCGCCATGACGCATGCGTGTTAAACATACTTTGTGTGGGGTTTTTCGCTTCATAAAATTGAGGTTAAACCCGGGAGTCACATGGAGTATTTTAATGATGCCTTTACTACCTTTCTGATGCTTGACAGTGCTGCGAAGGCTGTCCGTGGAGTGACAGAAAGTTGTCAGATTTCATTAAAAGATCTTCATTTGTTTTCCGAAGATAAACAAAAGTGTTACGAGTTTGGAACTTCATGAGGATGAGTAATTACAGTTTCCATTTTCTGGGTAAACTAGCCATTTAACCATGGGTCATTTCTAAACCCCAGATAAACAGCATCCTAGGTTATCTTGATTAATGTTCAGCATTGCTCATAATATACCTAGGGTTTATTTGCATATTTGTGGTGTCATTTCCATTGATTTTTGAATGCTGCTCATGACCCAAACGCTATGATATTGTGGATTCTTAAGTTTAACTGAGTTAAAATAGGGTTTAGAAAGAACAATAACCCAGAGTTAAGTCAGTAAAGCCCTTTTTTTGTGACGGGCATCATTGTACCATGCTGCTGCTAATAAAAAAAGCCTGTCGCCTCTTCTTCAAGCTCAAAATGTCTCCCCATTTACTCTCTCCTTCAAGTTAATCTAAATTCTTCTTAGTCATTATTTTTGTAGTGTAGCATTATGTTGCTTTTTGTCATGTTCTTTTGACACTTTATTTACAAGTTAAAGTCCCCCCCCCCCCATTTTTTTTTTTATCTTTCAGACTACACCTGCATCACTTTGAAGATTCCGGCATATTCCTGGCCTGTTCCTGTTCCAAATATTTGCCAGGTTTTGACTTCGATTGACTGTTATTAAACTAAAATTAACTTCAAAAATGTTCACACCATTTACTATTTCGTAAAGGCTGTTAGGGGAATGGGCACCCCAAACACATTCTTGGCCTGTTCCTGTACCAAATACAGGTTTTGACTTTTATTAAACTAAAATAAATTTGCAAATTCACTATTTCTTAAAGGCTGTTTTTATGTAAACACAAAAAGACTGATTATTCTATTGGACGTGGTTCAGTTGTTAAGTTGATTTGCTTTTTTTGTCTAAGCATTGTTGGAGAATTCTGCTACCCCTCCCCTATCTGATGCTTGAGTCTGAATGCTGTAATGCTAAAGCAAAAGTAGGCCATAGGGCAATGTAGAGATGGAAAAGTACCTAGAAACCCATGTAATGTCTAGATGACGTTAGTACAAGGTACAGGAAAGTACTAAAAAACATATATGATGTCATTTTTTAAAAAACTATACATGTGATGTTTCGCCACCAATAGATATAAGGCCTCGGAGCATGTGATCTTAATTGTGGCGTGATACCAAGGAGGAGCGAGGTGTAAAAGATAACGGTACAAACACTAATTGGACACTGGCGATAAGAAATATGTATAAAACCTGTGTGTTAACCACTGTAAGATCAGATGACTTGGCTAAACATCTCACTTTGTTGAATTGCTCAATAAAGTTCTTCTTCTGAGACCTGGAACTTCGACTCTGAAAGCTTTTTGAAGACTAACTCCTACTAGACTCTGAAAAACTGCTGACCTGAACCAGAGACCATCAATTAGCCACGACATAATTAAGGGGGGATGTGTTCAAATGTGGCCTTAAAGCCTCAAATGTTATTTGTTCTTTGACTATCTCTATCCAATCTAAGAGGGGCCATTCTTTGTCAAGTTGGTCAAGATTTGTGATTTTTGTCAAATCCCTCAAAAGCTCATTTCTTTTTTGGTCTGTTAGCACCTGTCTTTGTCCTGTTTTATCCACAAATTCTTTTTCCAACCAAAAATGATTTTTAATTCCCTTTGTTTGTTCTAGGGCTTGCTCAAATCTTTCTTTGTCTTTGTATTGGGCTAATGCCCTCCTATGCCTTTCCTTCCCGTATTCACTGAGTCCCTCCCACATTTGTCTTCCCTCAAAAATTCTCCTTAAAAGTCTTTTTCTGATTTTTTATATTTCCTTTACCTTCTTTCTTTATTTGCAATCTGTCTTACTCATGCGCTTAAAATTCTTATTCACACAATCTTACCTCCTTTTTAATATCCAACATATATGGAATATTTCACTGTTCAGTTTTAATTCTCTGTCAACAAGCGCTGAGTTTCTCTGTCTGGATCACAGTATTTACAGTCTGACAAATGGCCAAATAGTCGACAAAACCAATTTTTTGGAGTGTTCTTTGTTTTTTGGTAAACACAATTCTTCGTTTTATCCCTACTTGTTGGTTTTATTTTATCCATTAACTTCTTAAAACATTTTTATAATTCTTTTCTATTTGTTCTTTATTTCTGGGCTTTTTCTGCTCCTGCTATTATTTTTCACTAATTGGCTCAGCTGTCCTCTGCTGCCCAGTGCTATCCTGATTAATGACTAGTTAATGCACTTCTTGGCCGAATGCCCGGGAGGGCCAGAGGCTCCCTTCTCTCTGTATTTTAGTCCTCTAATGTACAGTTTTTATGTTTTTTCCACCTAATTCTTTTTAACTTTTCTTGTCTTTTTTTTTTTTTTTTTTTTTTTAAGTCTTTTAGTTTAATAAATATTATAAATATTTTGTTCCTTTTTTCTTTTGCCTTCTCTACTTTGTGCACATTTCAATACCCCCTATTTTTCTTTTACAATAGACAAACAGACAAACAAACAAATGGCAGTGTACTTCCTACACTTGCCTGGCGCCTTTAAAACACTTCTTTTACTAGACAGTGTATTCTTACTTCATAAACGCAATCTCCACGTTATGCGCAATCTCCACGCTATGCACTTCTTGCTTTTTAAGACAGACAAACATACAGCAACTTCTCTGGACCTGGAAATAAGACTCCCCTTCTTCTTATCTTTTTACCTCTCAGTTTTTTTTTTCTAGGTTCTTTTTCAGTGGGTTTTTTTACAATTTTTAGAGCAATCATCAAGCGTGTCAGCTTACCAGAGGCAATTCACAAAACAAAATATAAGCAAAAAGCTGCTTACCTGATTTTTGGCCGGCCTTTGTTTTGTGAATGCCACCGTCAGTCTCCACACCACGGTGATCTCCTGACCCCAAGCCTGCTCCTGGCTGAAGCTCGCCAAATTATGTCGTGGCTAATTGATGGTCTCTGGTTCAGGTCAGCAGTTTTTCAGAGTCTAGTAGGAGTTAGTCTTCAAAAAGCTTTCAGAGTCGAAGTTCCAGGTCTCAGAAGAAGAACTTTATTGAGCAATTCAACAAAGTGAGATGTTTAGCCAAGTCATCTGATCTTACAGTGGTTAACACACAGGTTTTATACATATTTCTTATCGCCAGTGTCCAATTAGTGTTTGTACCGTTATCTTTTACACCTCGCTCCTCCTTGGTATCACGCCACAATTAAGATCACATGCTCCGAGGCCTTATATCTATTGGTGGCGGAACATCACATGTATAGTTTTTTAAAAAATGACATCATATATGTTTTTTAGTACTTTCCTGTACCTTGTACTAACGTCATCTAGACATTACATGGGTTTCTAGGTACTTTTCCATCTCTACATTGCCCTATGGCCTACTTTTGCTTTAGCATTACAGCATTCAGACTCAAGCATCAGATAGGGGACTAAAATACAGAGAGAAGGGAGCCTCTGGCCCTCCCGGGCATTCGGCCAAGAAGTGCATTAACTAGTCATTAAGTAGAATTCTCTACTTGCAAGCAGAATTCTCCAACAGCATTCAGATTATTTGTCACTAAACTCAATAAATTGTGTGCTATAAGAAATACCCTCTTGAGCTGTTTTTTTTCCCCTTGGGAAAATCTTCTAAATGAAATATTACAATACCAGCTTATTTGTACAAGTATAGATATTAAAGGTAATAAAGAATATGTATCTTAGAATACAGTAATAAAACTGCAGGATTACGGTACAAAGCTGGAAACCCTGCTGCCAGTATTTTACTGTTAAATTATAGAAAAGCTGTAATTTGGATTACGGTAATGAAATTGTAAAATTACGGTACACAGCTGGAAACCCTGCTGCCAGTATTTTACCGTTAATTTACATGTAAATTTTTTTACAGTGAGGAAGGATTAAAAACAGTCGATATTCAGTGTTATTGCTGCTTTCTCAAGATGTTGTGGTGGAAAATTCTTTAGGGTTAAGTACTTTCAAAACAAAGAGAGATTGGTTTGATCAGGTCAAAATGTCGGGAAAGAAGTGTCTGTTTGCACCATGCAGTGGCAAAGATGGTGATTTTAAAATATCTGGGTCCAAAGGAATCACTACTATGCTAATTAAGAGCGAGGAGCTCGGAGACACAGCCATACATGAGACTTTGTCAAACATTATTGCTACTGATGGTGCTTCATCAGCTTCTGTGTTATGTCACAAATCTTGCTACAGCTCATATACTTCTCGTTCTAGAAATATTAGCAAACGCAAGTCAGACTCATGTCAGAGTCAGCCCGGAAAGCGAATCATTCGCTCTCAACTCTCTGCCTTTGAGTATTCAAAACAGTGCTTGTTCTGTGGTCTTATTTGTGAAGAAAAAGACTCTAAAAATCCTAACAGGTGGAATCCAGTTAAAAAATGTCAGACTTTAGATAGGCCAGGCCTTCCATCCTTCAAAGATGTGATTTTGTCTAAATGTGATGAAAGACAGGATGATTGGGCAGAAGTTGTGAAGTTACGGGTGAATGGCATCATGGACCTACCAGCAGCTGATGCTCAGTATCACTCCAAGTGTTACAATGCTTTCAGGAAGGTACCTCTTGACTCAAGTGCAACTGCTAGTAAACCAATTGACAGCTGCCTAGCTTCGGTCATAGACCACATGAGTGCAAACAAGACAGTGACTTGGACTGTCTCTGAATTACATGATGTTTTTGTAGCTAATTCTGGGAGTTTGTGCCGGAAGCAAATGCTAGCCAACCTGTGTGATTATTATGGTGATACTGTTATTGTACTGAGAGTTAAAGGATGCCAGACGATTGTTGGCTTTAGGCAGTACATTGGTAAATCACTCAAATTGGTAGGACAAACTGGCCTCTCTAATGACAACGATGATGATGTCAACAAGGTTGTCAGAAAAGTGCGGACAGAGGTCCAGAATATTCCATTGCCTCGTGAATATGACCTTGGCAGCTTTAGGCATGAAAGGGTCATTCAAGATACAAGTCCAACTCTCCTAAGGCTTGTATCCAGTCTTGTGTCCAGTGAAGAAACGGTGACCAAACCAGCACTCACACTTGCTCAATGCATCCAGCAGCACATCAGTAAAAGCTGGAATCAGACAACTTTGGGGCTAGCTGTAAAACTTTGTCATAAGCATGGTAGTTCAGAACTGGTTCGGAACCTAAATGAGCATGGTCTTGTTGTAACATATGATGAGGTCCTCCGGTTCAGGAAGTCAGCTGCCAAATATGCCTCAGATTATGCAGATAAGTACCTGCGGGTATTAGGACTGGAGAAGTGCATTGGCCCTATTCACAGTTGGGGTGATAATTTTAATCTTGTAGTCTTCACACCCAATGGTTGCCGCACAACACATGCCATGGCCACTCAGTTTGTGCAAAATCCTGCAGGGATCCTGTTCCCTGGAGTGGCGGCTCCAGACGGTGGGATTACATCGCTAAAAGTACCCCGTCTAACAAAGCTCCAAGCTGAGAAATTCTGTCCGGTAGCTAATAGCAGTCTTGTCATTGAACATTATACAGGCCCTAAGAAGCTGACTCCACCCGCTCTGAAAGAAGTGCCAAGAACAGCTACTGTCCAAGAGAGCATCCAAGAGAGGGTTTCTAGAGCACAGAGGAGGGATGCTGCTTGGCTCTGTCAGCTCCATTCTAATCCTCTTCCCCTGGACTGGTCGGCCTACAATGTTGTGCAAGATCGTCACAGTGATGAAGGTGTGTCTAGAATGAAGACTATAAGTGTCTTTGGACCATTGCTCGACTCACCTTCTGCTCATCCTTATCCAGTGCTCCGTACCATTACATACCTGGACACATCACTCAAGCAGCTTGGCATGAGCTACAGTCATATAACATTTGACATGCAGCTGTACAAGATTGCTTGCCAGATCAAATGGGGTGACCCACAGCGATGGGCATCTGTGTTGCTCAGCCCTGGAATGATGCACACCCTGATGTCATTCATTGGCTCAATTGGGGAGCTGATGAATTCAACAGGCCTTGAGGAGCTGGTAGGTGCATTATTTGGCGGCCTGGCATCCATCTTCAATGGAAAGGCCTGGCCTAAGGCCATGCGAGCCTTCCGTATGGTTATGTACGCTCTTCTTCATGAATTCTTAAAGGAGGGAGAAAAGAGTCATCAGCAGATACTGGAATTCCTGGAAACGGCAAGACTGCACCCAACAGGCCGATTATGGGTAGATTGCTTTATCACTCCAACCTTAATAGCACATAGATTCTGGCGAGCAGAGAGGGAGGGTGACTGGCTGCTGCAACAACACTGCCTTGAAACACTTTCTTTCTGGCTCTGTACAATCAGAGGAACTCTGTAACCTTGGATGCAGCCCGATATGAAATTTACTGAAAGCGCAAAAGACCCCCAGCACTGAAGACACTACCTCCTACAGAGCGCAATATGCGCCTTCATGTGCCCACCTACAGGTGCTGCTATGGAAAGCTGCAGACCAGCCTGATCCACCGGCTGTGGATATCACCTTGTTTGGATTGGACAAGAAGATGGGCCTAAAGGAAGGAGAGGAACTGATTATGCCCACCAAGGATTCAAGTCCAGTTGCTCCTCCTGCTTTGTTAGATGTTGTCAGCTGTGGTTGCAAAGCTGGGTTGAAACCTTGCACATCAGCAAAGTGCAGCTGTGCAGCTGCAGGTCTGGCCTGTACCAGTTATTGTTCCTGCAAAGGCAATGATGGTATATGCTGCAACATACTTACACAACACCAAGAACACAAGGGATGAAGGGTCTGAAGAAGATGATGACAGAACAGACGAGGATAGTGAAGATGATGAGGCTGCCTTTTGTTAATTAATTGTGAGGCATAGCAGTTTGCCTGAAGGTGGTAGCCATTGTGTGCTTTGTGTGGTGCGGAGGTGAGGCCCTCTTGGTTAGCCTTTCTTCTGGCGGGCTGACCCGGGTTGCCCAGACTCAGTTTTAACTCTTGCGTCTGGCGGAGTTTTAACTGGGTCCTCGTTGGATCTTGTGACTTGTGGACCAACCTGGGCAGCCCTTAGCCATTCGGGCGTTGCCCTAGCGACTCGCGGGGCCTGTCTTGTATGGCATGTATATAGTGTATATTTGTACATAGTTCGTTGATCACACATGGTGATGGGCTTAGGTGATTAGGTGAAACAACCTTAGAGGAGGAACATGCCCCCAATTCGTTGTCACACTCTGCAGGCACTTGTTGTAATGACTATATGACTGTTGAACTTTCCTTGCAAGGGAATAAAAAATTGTTAAAGACAATTGTTACATGTTTGTCTCTTATTCAGTACTAGAAAATTGTTTGCCACCACACATCTCATTGGGTGTCTTAAAAAGCTACCCCATTAATATGTATCGTACAGTTGCATGATCCAAGTTATGTCAAATTCCCACATTGCTTTTTCCTCCAGAAATACATAACAGTGTTAGCCTAACAAAGATTCATTGTTTATCCAAAAAGCAATTTGAATCTTCAAAAGTGTCAGGAGGGGATTCAGCCTCACTACTCCCTGAAAACAATGCATAAACATTCACAAGAGCACTCATGATTTTGAAATGTAAGATTATTTTGTTTACCATAAAAATAACCTAAAATTATGCCTGAAAGTAATCGAAATTTGGCTAAATAAATCAAAATATGTAATAAAATTAGCTCTTTGAAATCCTAAAATGCCAGAAATGAAATCAGCATCATCTAAAACCTTGAAAACCACTCACATATTGTAGAAAGTGGCCATGCAGTGCAAAATATCTGGTCAAAATGGACGATTAAGCTAATAACGCTAATTATGCTAATTGCTCAACATATGCAAATTAGCATCCGGCAGTTTCTGTATGCTGGGGACCCATACTTCACATTTCTGCAATAAAATTTTGGTGTACTCAACATTTCCAGGTTCACCTAGTTGGCTACTAGACTAAAAGGAATACAGTATGAATACAATATCTCTGTACACAATTTACCTCACAAGGTATCAATAACTGGCTAAATAGTCATCACAAATGAATACTCAACTGTCAGATAACAAATAAACATATAAGATAAACTTCAAATAAACAGTATGACGCAGCATATAATAACAATGTGATCATAGGATTAGCGTCTCTCCGCGATCGTCATTTGCATATCGTGATCGCCATTTGCATATCTGACATTCACAATGACAAATGAGTGTTGACTAAACAATATT
The DNA here is from genome assembly GCA_030770095.1 of Gila robusta. Lineage (NCBI taxonomy): Eukaryota > Metazoa > Chordata > Actinopteri > Cypriniformes > Leuciscidae > Gila > Gila robusta. Next base: position 33,514 of record JAVALU010002425.1, read on the forward strand.
CACATAATTACTCACATTTGTTGCATGAACGCACAACATTGAACGATATCTTGGAGAGAACGGCTGGAACTCGCTATTGCACCAGTCTGCTGGAAACAACTATTAGTCCGTCAGAAACCGCTGCCTGTTTTCCATTCCGGGACGGACTTTCTGACATTAACAGTCATGTTAGATCAATCAATTAATTTATTGATTGATTTAATTTGGCTCGATGTAAGGAATTTAGCAGTATCTTTTCCAGTATATTTTAATAATGACACTTAAGATCGATTCTGTAGAACATTGATTATATGTTCTTAGTTATATCTGAATCGCAATTGTACTTTTGAGGAATCCGTAGTGAGGACACGAAACCTGTACAGTGGTAGCTGGTCCAAAAACTACATGTGATTAATCCAGTTCTCCAGTAAAGAATCACGTTATACAAAACCGAGTTATGTGTCCGTCATTCAACAGATTCCTATTAATTCCACTCACAGATCTCAAACTTTGACTTTTGACTTGACATTCAGTAACAGTTCTCACTCCAAACATCGAAACAATCATACAAACGAACACAAAAGCACTCAAAATCTCTCAGGTCTGAATGAACTCCACATATTCTCCTCATGCTCGCTGCTGCTGCTGCTGCACTAAATGTTTATTTCAGTAGGAAGACGCCAGAAAAGACGCACAAGTATCGTTGTGATCGATGAAAACAAAACAGAAATGAGTCTGTCGCTTAAACATACTTTATAAAGTGTGTTTGATGGTTTTGTAAAGATGAGAAATACCGTGAACTGCTCTCCTCGCCTCAGAAGACTCGACGCTGAATAAGTCTGACCAATAGAATCAAACATTACACAATTGGCATATCATATAGACTTTTATACAGCTTCTTTATATGGGCAGTATCCGCTAGAATCTCCTTACAAGCCTGGAGCTCCGAGGAAGCTCTTCAATGTATAACCAGGGCCGGCGCGTCCATATAGGCGAACTAGGCAATTGCCTAGAGCGGCACTTTTGTAAGGGCGGCAAAATGTGTGCCAACCGGAAATAAACAATTCACAAAATAGGTTATTTATATGATTTACTGAGCTGCCGCCGTCCCGCAGCGCCAGCGCGCCCCTGCTCTCACGAGTCATGACTGGGTGATGGGAAGTTCGGATCATTTTACTGACTCTCTTGCGTCATTCTATTCGCTACAGTTCGCTCGCCGTCCCCCGCGGCGCGCTTTCGAGCACGGACCGCGATGAAAGTGAATACGGAAGTAGCACATCTACTCCGCGCAGAAATAGCGAAACTGCTGTGCAAAGGGGCCATAGAACCGGCTGTAAAAGCCTGACTCGCTCACAGAAGGAGGTACAGGTTCTATGGCCCCTTTGCACAACAGTTTCGTTATTTCTGCACGGAGTAGATGTGCTACTTCCGTATTCACTTTCGTCGCGGTCCGTGCTTGAAAGCGCGGGGGACGGCGAGCGAACTGTAGCGAATAGCCCTGCCCTGTCTTATTGTGCTCACTGCTCAGCACTCATTCTGATATCCCTGGAATCGCTTCCCATGCTTTTACATGTACAGCTAGGGGCAGAAGGGCCTCCGGGTTCCGATCGCCGCACTTCGTGGGCTCGGGAAACTGAACCGGAGGTATGGGCGCGGCGCGCGCGCCCTCGGTGCTTGAATACGGCGACTCGCTGACAGCGGTGGCTGGCTGTTTCATATGTGATGTCCCGATTGCTTTGAATGGGGAACGTTTTGTGAACAGGGAACAGACTTAATGGACTGGCAACAATCTCCATAGAACATGAACTGGCACAGAGACTCGCGATAGAGGATGCCGTTAAGACCTTTGCTGCGATGAAGGCCCGCCGTGCACGCTTACGTAAGTTAAGCTTCATTTGCTCTTTAGTCGTTATTTAAGATTCTGAACCTGCTGATGATATAATGTGCTTGCGGACATTTCATTTGTGAGTGTTTTACGCACATAATAAAGTGGTGTAAGAGATTTGCAACAGTAATTTGAGGAGGTGAAATGTGATTATTTGGAAAAGTCCTGCCATGACTGCTTAAAGAAAAATGCCAGCAGGCATTTGCCTCCTGCATAAACTTTAATACTGTTGACATTTTGGGCACGCGCGCATTGCGCACTATTTGCGTTTTATGTAGGCCTATGGCTTATTGGTCTTTGTGTGTTGTTGCTGGTTTTGCGTTATATGTATATGGCATATTGGTCTTTGTGTGTTGTTGCTGGTATACGTTGCAAATAGAGGGGCGGCACAATTGTTTTTCGCCTAGAGCGGCAGAAGTGCACGCGCCGGCCCTGTGTATAACATAGAAACATAGGCTATAGAAGAAAAGAAAGAGAAAGGAGAAGGGAGGGGTTCCCTTCCTCATTAATGAATACCAGATGTTTAACTTGACATCGATAGAAAGGAATGTGCCAGCGTGGCTATTATGCTGGACCATAGAATCTCTATTGTAGCCTATAGACTTTATTGCTGAGGGAGAAATATATTTCTAACAGGGATATTGGTTTATTTCGAGTCCGAGGGACTGTCAGGCATGTCTGAAAGTGAGTAACTTTAACTTGTGGATCAGAACTGACGCAAGACGCGAACTGTTTCGAACGATTCAGTCCGATTTAGTATACTGGTTCGACCGGTTCACTAAAAAGATCCGGTTCAAAATAACGATTCGTTCACGAGCCGGCCATCACTAGTTCGCGGTAAATGCGACTGAAGAGAGGTGAGTTGAATAGATGCTCCGTCTAAAAAGTTTGATATGAGCTTTGTTTATTGTAATACAACATGTAATTTTGTTCTAAAATGCACTTTAATCTTATTCAAACATGCATGAAGTTTGTTTGAATGATGTGATGAGTTATAACATGTATTTTCGGGGAGAATTCATTAAGCATGAGTGTGCAAGCTCTGTTGGCTAAAATAATGCCTTTCACTGACATGCTGAATTGTGAGAGAAGGCCACAGACTCGAGCTTGTTCTGATCTTTCCTTTTATTCATGCAGAATACAATCTGGCCTGAGTAATTTCTGTTGTAATTCGCCGTTGTCTCGTTCATCTACCAACACAACGCAGAGCTAAATGAAGACCGGTCACTAGGGCTGGGTATTGTTCTAAATCTTTCGATACCGGTTCCTAACGATACTTTTTTCGATACCAATTTTATGAAATCCATTTGAACAAGATTACATAACACATTACCTCAGAAAAACTTTGGTTTTATTTTTTCAGTTTGACTCATGCTCCTAGCCGGTGCAAAAAGGAACAAAAAAAGCACAAAGGAACAAAAAATGTTTTATAAAGAGCTCATGCTCGCCAAAGCTGATTTTTTAAAAATAAAAAATACTAAAACTTGTAATATTGTAAAATAGTATTACAAATTAAAATCTTATTTGAATATATTTCAAAATGTAATTTGTTTAAATGAATTTAATTCAAAGCTGAATTTTCAAAATCATTACTTCATTGTCACATGACCCTTCAGAAATATGAAAACAGTTTGCTGCTTAATATTTTGAAAACTATGATACATTTTTTCATGATTCTTTGATGAAAAAAAGTCAAAAGAACAGCATTTATTTAAAAATTAAATATTTTGTAACATTACACATGTTTTAATGTCACCTTTGATAACTTTAATGCATCCTATTCCTTACTGAAAAAAAATTCTGACTAACCAACACATTTTTTAACGGCAGTGTACATTCAGTAGGTTATTATTTATTGCAATATAAACACTGTCAGAGTGATCAATAAGGTATCTCTTCATTTACCAGTCGAAGACGGAGCAACTTTTATGTTTACTCCATGCACTGTCAAGGTCTTCATCATATTTGTCGTGGTATACCGGTCTTTGCAGGATTTATTTTACTGCAAATACTGCATCGCGCGCTGTTGGCATCGAGCCTAGAGAAATATACCCACACTTTTGATCGACTTACATATTTAAGATATTATGTGTGTGTGCTCGCATATGAATATGTGCGCGGAGAGTTTGTGTGTGTGTGCTCGCGTGTCATATAAGCATGCGCGGGGAGAGTTTGTATGTGCACGTCTCATATGAGTAGGACAGTTCCGCGCGTCTTGTGTGTGTAGAGTTTGCGTGTAGTGCATTTTATATGTATTTGTTTGAGCACTGACGTTGACGAGTTAACTCCTTAGGTATCGAAATCTGGAACCGAACAACATGTCATTTTTCGATACTCGATAGTATCGAGGCAATTCGGTCGGTACCTAAAAAGTATTGAACTCGGTACCCAGCCCTACCGGTCACATAATGCATGTTCAGATATTTATACATCAAAATATTCTCAGGTTAATGTTAAATGTTTACGTTCACTTTAGACCAAACCGACTATGTCTACGTTGATTCTCGTCAAGACGTGCAATTTGCCAATTTTGTGTGTCGGTGCAGCAAGCTCAGAAAGATGTGAAAGAGTATTCGCGCGCTGTGAGACGTTTGCGTTATGAGCGTGTGTTCCAAACAGAGACACTGGTACCTTCGCGTCTATGTGCGCTTGAATATTTAAATTAACAAGGCTTAAAAAGGCGTTTCACGGGTATCCATGATGATCCCAGAAGAACACGCTGCATACACTCGTTTCACCTGTATCCGTGATCAGGGTCCGAAATTAACTTTTTGGCTCACCTGCCACGGGGACTGGTAGATGAAAAAATCCACCAGCCAAGCATATTTTTTGCACTTTTTTGTTTGTTTGCTGCATGGTTAAAAAAAAAACATATTTGTTAAATCACGGGGTGCGTCGACACGCGCAACCACACGTGCCTAAAGACAATATTTCACTGAGCAAGCAAAATGAAGCAAGCGAAAAGAAGTAGCTACTGTGTGTGGGACCATTTCGACAGAAAGGGCGACGAAGTTACTTGCAAAATATGCTACGCGGTATTAAAATACAGCAGTAGGCCTAGTGCAAGTACAATGCAATATCACTGGCGAAGCAAACATCCACAAGCAAATTAAAGTTTTAGTAGGCTAACAAACGAAGTTGGCCACTCTAGCGAGACGTTATCTCTGTATTCCCGGGACATCTGTGCCATCGGAGACCCAGACTAACCCCACATCATGTAGACATGCTACTTTTTTAAAGTAAAAACTAGACAAGCTGTGGATTGAGGTAAGCCTGCTGCTACTTTTATTTGACGAAAAAAACGTAGTCTGATGAAAAAAAAAATTTTTTTCAAAGCATCTTCAAACTGATTCAGTGTTTTCTTTTTGTCACCTTAATTTGTTAATTATTTAAGTTAAAAATATATATTTAGTGTAGGTCTATTTTAGGTGTGAAGGTTCACACACGCTTCTCGAGGCACACACACGCAAGGTCTCTCGCTCTCTGGAGTGCGCGCGCTCTTTCTCGCTCGCTCTAGATTCCAGGAGATTTGAACTAATTTGGGGGCATCAGGGAGCCGCTATCAATATGCGGGAGACTCCCGGAACTTTCTAGAATGTCTGGAACATTCACCCGCCAGTGTGGCGGATAGCCTTTGAGATTTACTCGCCAAACGGAAAATCTACCCGCATTTGGCGCTTGGCGGGTGTTAATTTCGGACCCTGTCCGTGATGATCCCAGAAGAACACGCTGCGTACACGTGTTTCACCTGTATCCATGATGATCCCAGAAAAACACGCTGTGTACACGTGTTTCACCTGTATCCATGATGATCCCAGAATAACACGCTGTGTACACGTGTTTCACCTGTATCCATGATGATCCCAGAAGAACACGCTGCGTACACCCGTTTCACCTGTATCCGTGATGATCCCAGAAGAACGCGCTGCGTACACGTGTTTCACCTGTATCCGTGTTGATCGTAGAAGAAAACGCTGCGTACACGTGTTTCACCTGTATCCGTGATGATCCCAGAAGAACAAGCTGCGTACACGTGTTTCACCTGTATTCATGATGATCCTAGAAGAACACGCTGCGTACATGCGTTTCACCTGTATCCGTGATGATCCCAGAAGAACGCGCTGCATACACGTGTTTCACCTGTATCCGTGTTGATCGTAGAAGAAAACGCTGCGTACACGTGTTTCAGCTGTATCCGTGATGATCCCAGAAGAACACGCTGCGTACACGTGTTTCACCTGTATCCGTGTTGATCGTAGAAGAAAACGCTGCGTACACGTGTTTCACCTGTATCCATGATGATCCCAGAACACGCACGCGTTTCACCTGTATCCGTGATGATCCCAGAAGAACACGCTGCGTACATGCATTTCACCTGTATCCGTGTTGATCCCAGAAGAACACGCTGCGTACATGCGTTTCACCTGTATCCGTGTTGATCCCAGAAGAACACGCTGCGTACATGGGTTTCACCTGTATCCGTGATGATCCCGGAAGAACACGCTGTGTTTCACCTGTATCCGTGATGATCCCAGAAGAACACGCTGCGTACACGTGTTTCACCTGTATCCGTGATGATCTCAGAAGAACACGCTGCGTACACGTGTTTCACCGGTATCCGTGATGATCTCAGAAGAACACGCTGCGTACACATGTTTCACCGGTATCCGTGATGATCCCAGAAGAACACGCTGCGTACACGTGTTTCACCTGTATCCGTGATGATCCCAGAAGAACACTCTGCGTACATGTGTTTCACCTGTATCCGTGATGATCCTTGAAGAACACGCTGCGTACACGTGTTTCACCTGTATCCGTGATGATCCTTGAAGAACACGCTGCGTACACGTGTTTCACCGGTATCCGTGATGATCCCAGAAGAACACGCTGCGTACACGTGTTTCACCTGTATCCGTGATGATCGCAGAAGAACACGCTGCCTACACGTGTTTCACCTGTATCCGTGATGATCCCAGAAGAACACGCTGCGTACACGTGTTTCACCTGTATCCGTGATGATCCCAGAAGAACACGCTGCCTACACGTGTTTCACCTGTATCCGTGATGATTAGGGGTGCAACGGATCAAAAAACTCACGGTTCGGATCGTTTCTCGGATCAGAGTCATGGATCGGATCATTTTTCGGATCAGCAAAAAAAAAAAAATTGGCCTCATGTCTGCACCTATAAACACAATGATAGCTAGGCCTGTCACAATAACACATTTTCCTGGATGATAAATTGTCCAAGAAATTATTGCGCTAAACTATAATATTGATAATAAACGATAATATTGTCGTTCTGAGACCATTTTCATCTACAATAATGATAATGGCACAATAATGCAGGTACACCTTTTCAAAGATCAATAAACTTTTATATCTAAAGACTATTTAACACTGAAAACGGAAAACCTTTTAAATATTCGCAATAAATGAACAAAACAACCAAAAAAAATAAAAGCAATGGACTCTCATTCTCTGTTAACAAAAAATGCACTTACCAATGTCTGTTCACACTAAGAATCATATGCATCATGTACTTTGTGAGCATGCGTCTCATATGAGTACGTGCGCTAGTTTGTGTGTGCTCGCGTCTCATATGAGTATGTGCGCGGAGAGTTTGTGTGTGTGCTCGCGTCTCATATGAGTGTGCGTGGAGTTTTTGTGCGCGCGCTCGTCTCATATGATTATGTGCGTGGAGAGTTTGTTTGTGTGTGTGTGCGTGAGCGACTTTAGGTGTGTCTTTGTGCAATTCATATGCATTTGTTTGAGCATTCAGCAGTATACATGTATGTTTGACTACTTAGTATATGTGTATGCAAGTGTTTCATATATGTGTGCGTAAATGAAGTTTGATTTTTTTTAAGCCCTTAACGGCGCCTCATATGAGGCAGAGAGAGCGCGAGAGAGAGAGAGAGAGAGAGAGAGAGAGGGACGAGCGAGAGCCCGGTAGTGCTGCGCGAATGCCAGACATCCCGTTTGTGATGGCTTTAGCCCGGTCGGATTGTGCAACAAGAGGTCGCTTAAAGCCGCGGTGATAAGCGGTTGTTGAGCAGCCTTCGTTTTCACTCTTGTCAGTGAAACATCGGGGCGATGTCGCTTCCTACACACGGTTTTATCCACTAACCTCTTTCCTTCATCATTATATTTCATCATTATATACTTTTTTTTTTTTTTTTTCATAAATCAATCCGCGGATCACGTGTGTGCCGAACCGAAGATATTAATCCGAACGGATCACGGATCGATGATGATCCTTTGCACCACTAGTGATGATCCCAGAAGAACACGCTGCGTACACGTGTTTCACCTGTATCCGTGATGATCCCAGAAGAACACGCTGCGTACACGTGTTTCACCTGTATCCGTGATGATCCCAGAAGAACGCGCTGCATACACGTGTTTCACCTGTATCCGTGATGATCCCAGAAGAACACGCTGCGTACACGTGTTTCACCTGTATCCGTGATGATCCCAGAAGAACACGCTGCGTACACGTGTTTCACCTGTATCCGTGATGATCCCAGAAGAACACGCTGCGTACACGTGTTTCACCTGCATCCGTGATGATCCCAGAAGAACACGCTGCGTACACGTGTTTCACCTGTATCCGTGATGATCCCAGAAGAACACGCTGCGTACACGTGTTTCACCTGTATCCGTGTTGATCGTAGAAGAAAACGCTGCGTACACGTGTTTCACCTGTATCCATGATGATCCCAGAACACGCACGCGTTTCACCTGTATCTGTGATGATCCCAGAAGAACACGCTGCGTACATGCATTTCACCTGTATCCGTGATGATCCCAGAAGAATACGCTGCGTACACGTGTTTCACCTGTATCCGTGATGATCCCAGAAGAACACGCTGCGTACACGTGTTTCGCCTGTATCCGTGATGATCCCAGAAGAATACGCTGCGTATACGTGTTTCACCTGTATCCGTGATGATCCCAGAAGAACACTCTGCGTACACGTGTTTCACCTGTATCCGTGATGATCGCAAAAGAACACGCTGCCTACACGTGTTTCACCTGTATCCGTGATGATCCCAGAAGAACACGCTGCGTACACGTGTTTCACCTGTATCCGTGATGATCCTAGAAGAACACGCTGCGTACACGTGTTTCACCGGTATCCGTGATGATCCCAGAAGAACACGGTGCGTACACGTGTTTCACCTGTATCCGTGTTGATCCCAGAAGAACACTCTGCGTACACGTGTTTCACCTGTATCCGTGATGATCCTAGAAGAACACGCTGCGTACACGTGTTTCACCTGTATCCGTGATGATCGCAGAAGAACACGCTGCCTACGCGTGTTTCACCTGTATCCGTGATGATCCCAGAAGAATACGCTGCCTACACGTGTTTCACCTGTATCCGTGATGATCGCAGAAGAACACGCTGCCTACACGTTTCACCTGTATCCGTGATGATCCCAGAAGAACACGCTGCGTACACGTGTTTCACAG